>OY856414.1:398525100-398657600 GCA_963693085.1 Alisma plantago-aquatica | reverse complement strand
ATTTAAAATGCATAATTTTTGCGGTCTTTATAACATTACCTATAAATGTCCAAATGTACTCAGATTTTTAATGAGTTATTCACAAGATGATTAAGAAGATCAACAGATTAGATTTTTGAAAAAAATATTACATCATGAAAAACTACTTGAGTGTATTCTGCTCTGAACACACTCTCGTGTATTCTAGCCTCTCTCATGTATTCTGCTCCGAACACACTCGAGTCTATTCTAGCATCTCTCTCTCTCTCTCTCTATATATATATATATATATATATATATATATATATATATATATATATATATATATATATATATATATATATAGGGTAATGATCTACTGCGGACCAACAATATATATGGACCGTGCGGACTGCAGTTATTACGGCCGATACTCACTTTTAGTCTTCTGAACATCACAAATATCAGATATGATTTGATAGCTGGAAACGAGGAACTTGTAGAGAATTTGTGAAAAAAGTCTCCATCCCAATTGTGAATAAACGCGTGTTGCACTGCCTGGAAATGCTTCCCACGAGCATGTGGCTTCTCTGTATAGTCCACCACCTCCACCGCAACCTAATACTAATTATCTGTTCCTTGGAACAACATCATGTCTCCATCTCTCTTCCTATTGCTACTTGTCATTCAACCATGTGGTGACCAAATGTCTAGTCACTACTAGAAAGCGGTTCACTTTGGACGGTTGTGCAAAAGCAGATTCAATGCTAAGACAGATACGACGGACCCGCCCATCCTGTCCGAAAGGCCTACCAAACCTGGTTCAGATTAATTCATCAGACGCCACCCGAGTCCGAAAAATCTCTCTGGCAAGTAACATTTTCTTCTGTCTAGGGATAACTATTCTATCTATCTCCTTTTGTTCAGCCCTCCACCCTTCGCCGCCGCACTTGGTCCCTAGTTCATGGGCACATCCACCCCCAATGAAAGCTATCCCACCTTCATCGACTGCAGCTCTTTTGATCCACTCCCGGCTGGATCCAACCCCTAAAGGAGCCCTCCCTACATGCGACGATTGCAGATGTTGCTTCTAGATAGGGCTTCAAGATCTCTACCGATGCGAGCGAAAGCAGTAAGGAAGGTCTGAGAAGAAGGCAGTGCCCTGTTCCTCCCCTTTTTAAGACGAGCAGGTACCAAATTGCTTTATTAATCTTTCTATTTCATTTTCTCCTATTTGTTTGTTATGCCAACACTATGTCCCTTCGCCTTTCCAGAGGATATTAAGCAGGATTGCCAATGTTTATGATTTTTCATTTCTGTCAACCGCATCATGCGTCTGTATCCCTGTTGCAATGTATGCAATTCAATAATTTTGACCATTACAATACTGACATAGGCCACTGACCAGCACCCACCCTCTGGATTTTGGGACCAGACTTACCTGTGTCGCACACCTTGTGCTCTGGCGGTAATGTCGTCTGTTATTAGCATTGTTTGTATGCAGAGGAGGTACCGCTTTTGCCTCTTTGAATTCATACTCACTATGTTTCATATATTACTACTAATCTGCCCGCACACCAGGCTAGCTATTTTCTTAGAGGAAAAAAAGGCTAGATAATTACATGCATGTGCCTCTCCCCTGTTTATTGCTGATCTGCCACAGATCAAATTATTTATCAACTTGTATAATCGTTGTAGTATATTATTGTGGCTTAATTGGCCACTCATTTAGCTACGATCGCAAGATTAATTTTTCATCTTTGGTTTTTTTCAATCGTCATTTATATCTTTAGTTAATTCTAACAAAGAAAAATAGAGGTTATGTGAATTGAGGACATATTATATCTAGGATATTTTGGTTGATGGAAGCATATACTTATTTATTGTTCAAGCTTGTAGTAGTAACCCGATTCTTCTTTACAACGTCAAGAGTACAACACATTTTCAGTTTTCATGGTCATATTATGGGCGCTGATTTCTTTTTCCAAGTAAGAAGGTGATTTGATCCTCTTATCTTAAAGGATTATGATAATTCTTAGGCTCCCCATGTCACGATTACATTTCCATATTGGGATAATTATTTATTATTGTGTACATGCATATATGCTAGTTTATATTGAGGTTCAAGGTTCGTGTACTGAATGTGACACCACTAATAATTAGTTTCTCATATCCTTGGTTTCATGTTTCAACAACCAGTAAACACACATGCAAACGCAAGTGAAAATAATCACATACACTTTAGTGTTGGTTTTTATAGAAATTCCTTAGTTAAATGTATTTATATTAATTTTTTGAAGTAGCTAAGGTCACTGATACGTGTTGTAGAATCTGATAAGAAATAGTATATCGTATTAAAAAACAATTCAATTTCTATTTAATGGAGTATGAATCACTAGGGATAATTAATTTTTAAGTGTTCTTATATAATATTTGTATGTTGTTTAATGTGTACTATAAGAAATGATGCAGTCTTTCTTTTCATAACTTAGCAACACTTAGTACAATCTTCTTGTAGTCAGCATATATGCGGAAAAATTATACCACTATGTAGGGTTATGATATTAGTAATCATTTTTCCATTGACTGTCTAGCAAAACTAAGATGTTTACAATATTTGTATAGATCTAAAAAAAGCCCCTTTTCTAGAACAGGTCGTCTTTTAGCCTTTCAATTTTCCTCTTTCTCTGTCACCTTATTTTCACATCTAATCATTATGGCTCGTGATCTCTAGTGTGAAGAATATAAAAATATATGTGCTAATAGAGTATGCGATGTGAACCTGTATGTTGGTCTACTAACAGCAACCCATGTATATGGTCAAATACTATAATATGAAGACTTATATTGTTATTACTGAGTATGGGGCTTCATAGTGCCAAACACAAACCCAAATAAAAATTATGTACACAATACAACTAATAAAAATTTAGCAAGCTCAATTAGCATCGAATTGGCTCAAGCATTAGATTTACTATGAATATAGACTCAATGTGTTGTTCCCATTATATGGTCTTCATGATTATTATTGTATCTTAACTTTTAATGCCATTATGAGGAGTCATAGATGTACATAGGATTATACTCCGATCCAAACTCAGACTGGACTAGAACCTGATTAAAGAAAAATTCCAAGACCGAGGATTGACTTGGATAAGACCGGATCATACTAAGACGACAACAAATTACTTTGATTTCTACTTTGTTGTTTGTATATATGTAACTAAATTAATTATTATTACAATAATGAACACATACAAGTTGTGTCTAACACAAATAATACGCTACAATGTAACATATTTCTCTTGCTTGTCAATAGATAATACAATAATACTGCAATCAGTCCCCTATACCTTTATATACATTATGTTCAAGTAGAGTTACTCTATTACTCGATTTAATCCATCCAGACTGGGTTATCAATTTTGGAACGAATAGATTGGATTGAGGATTGGATTCAAGAAGATAGTGGACTAGACTAAAATTAATTTTGTCAACTATCAGGCCCGAACCGAATAGTCATTCCGGTCTAGCAAGCTGACTTCTCTATGCATGTAGCCGGTCTGGTCGACTACTAGAAAGGGCGTCAGCTAGGACGGGGGTCTAGGGGTAAATTCGGGCCAGACTACATTCCACGGTTAAACGGGTCCAATAGTTCTCACACATGCCAGAGCGGAAGATATACCTACCATCTCAGCAGATGCATCCAAGGCCCTCAAGAAGCTAGTGCCCCTTCTGCAATTGATGCACAAATTCATGATGCTTCTACCTCTTCTATCAGTCCATCCATCAGTCATGATTGTGCATCCACTTCTCCTCCATTCATCCTTGTGTGTCTCCAATGCGCTTTTGTGAGTGCCACCTCATTTTTCAGCAGAGGCTCACGAAGCTCATACACTGAAGGACCCTGCAGACCAGGACCGAATTGACCCACCACCTTTAAGATGACATTAAAACTCATCAACTTTGCAGTGTTCATTGGTATACCTAAAACATTCACAAATAGAAGCATTTAAATAATGTACATGAATAAAATGAACCATTAAATGAATGCACATGAAGATGTTGAAGCATATTGAGTTTCTGGCTTGATAAAACCAACGTGCAATGAACTACAAGGTCTTCCTCCTCTCTTCCTTCTTCAACTTCTTCTTGATACTTTCTTGCTTTGCCGATTTCCGATCCTTAACAACATCTTCTGGATCCCTCTTGTAAAACATATCTATCTGACCCACCACATTGGGCTTTTTCACCCTAGAACCGGCTATTACTACCAACTCATCATCATCAGAATGATCGCTAATGTTCACTTCATCCCTGGCTTCATCCATTTCTTGCTTTTTCTTTGCTTTCTTTGTGGCTGTTTTTTCTAGATAATCAATAATCTCCCTCTTGACCTCTGGAGGTACGCTCTTACATGATTCAACGTCCCCCCTTATCCAAGCAAGGTAAATGCCTAGGTGAGTGCCTAGCACCACCTAGGACCACCTGGGTGGTCGCCTAGGGGTGCCTGGGGTGCCAGATTGATCTTTTTTGAATTTTTTAAATTCTAGTCAGACTACGATTCATTCACCAACCACGGTAGATTAGGATGCACTTTCCATCTCCCGCTCCCCTGATATCTGCCCTAGCCGCACTTCTGCTGAGCCCTATGGCTATACGGCTGCCGCTGCAATTGTTAAAAGATCCACAATGGCGCCGCATCCCATGCCTCTACCAGTTGCCCTCTGTCGTTCTCCTGTAGACATCCATCCATTTTGTTCTGTCGTCCTCCATCAGTGTCCCTCACTGTGTTGCCTCTACTGTTACTAGAAGAAGGGAATAGCTTACTATAATTATCGCCACCACAAACAATCAGACGGGGACGCATCGCGAATCAGATCGAGGCGGCAGTTCTGGCCTCTGGTGAGGAGAAACAAGGCATCCTCGTCTTTAGTTGCTCATCTCTTCTAACCAAGTGAGTTGTCTTTGCATCTCTCCTCCATCTCGTATATCGATTATTTCTGTGGCAACACATCCCACTATCACACAGACAGCGAGGTGTTACGCAAAAATGTGCAGAAATCACCATAACCACAGATTACCAAAAACACAGATTAATTAAAATCGATTGCGGAAAATAGATAAACTGAGAAACTATTACATTCCGGTCCTTGTCCTGCAAGGAAACATGTTATATAAACATTTACAAGTCTTGATACATGTCCACAGCTCAGGAGATTAGTTGTCTAGCCATCACATGAGTTCATCACCTATTTATACATACATAAAGGCCCACATCCGGCCAACAACAGGATATACAAAATGTTAACATCTATACATCGTGAAACAACGTCAAAACGCCTCCAAGGACCTGAGAGTACAGGGATGACTCTAAGACTCTACTATAAAACAACCAAAACAACAGCATATCCATCGCTTGCCTTCTACTGTTCGTCTTGCTGCTCGGCCACAACTCCGCGACCACCACCACGTCTAGCTCGAACACCTAAAAAGGTTATAAACCAGTGGGGTGAGACACACAGTCCCAGCGAGAAACATAACTCCCCACTGAAACTATAAAACCAAAGGAAGATTAAAGCAATAGTAGAAGATAACTGGTAACAGGTATAACAAGAGAAGTTTATAAAGTAGAGCTATTCATATCTTCAAGCTTACCAGGATGTACGGAAGGCATATCACCAAATATCTCTTTTATGGAACATGATTGACAAGATAAGATTTATAAGGTCTTACCACATATCATAAGGAAAGTATAAGTAACTGCAAGTATGATAAGATTAACTACACAAGCAAGTGGGATAAATATATTTTAAGTGGATTGCAAGATTCAACCAAGTTGTATAACATGCAAACTATAACAAGAATAAACAGCATGAAACTCAATATTATGCTTTTATTGTAATCAACATCATCCTGATCCATCACAAGGATCCATCATTACATGTTATCACTTGGCCTCTTTCCAATCATCTAGATTCATCTCAAGGATCATCACTTGCCATGGGATCTCAATCCCTTATCACATAGTGTCATTTCCTCTCAAGGCATTCTCATCAACTTGGGCACTTTAGCCAAACTCAGGTCCTTAGACCAAAACACAGCATGTATGTTATCTCATCCTCAAGAGTAATTATCAAAGCAGTGTTACTCAAACATATATACCTCATAGCCCTTTAACTGGCTATGCATCTGTTCCTGCATGGTTAGTATGCACACTCATCATGGATTGACATAAGATCCACATTATTAATATAGAGAAACATTGATGATTATATACTTTATAAATCATGTCTCAACCTGTGATCATAGACATAGGTCATATCATCAAGAAAAGCATCTTATGTGTTTACCATTTACTCAACATTATATAAATGATCATAAGCAGATGTAGCATCATGTCAAATTACATAGATGTGAGCTACTATCTTAGTTATCAGTAAGCATATCAAAGATCAATGTAAACCCAAACGTGACACACCTAGGCCGACACAAGCATGCTCTTATCCGACACAAGGTCTAAAGAATCAAAGGCAATACACCACCAAGCCCAACAAGCTCAACCAAGCCCAAAGGAACCCAAGCAACGAGCCCAAACCTTCCTCTCAACACTAGAGGAAGCAAGGAGAGGGAGGAACACCTCAAAGGTGACAAACTTGCCTACAAACCCTAGACTTGGGTTAATTGCAAGTAACACCTCCAGCTCTCGACAAAGCACAAACAAACCCTAATCACCACTAAAGGTGATTAGCAAGCAACTAAGCATCAGGGTTAAGCAAAGCAAACAGGATAAGCCCTAAACAGAGGTCAGGGTCCTTACAATTTCCCCCTCCTTAGTGCCTAACATAGTTGATGCCATGGTTGCATGCGTCTGAATCCACTCCTCCCCCATTTACCACAAACTGACGACAACGACAATCAGTATCAGTGAATGCACCTTGACTTTGGCAAAGGGAGCTAGTACCCAGTGCACCTTAAGAACACCAGTGTCGGAGGATCATAAGGCGGTGCTATTTTCATCTTCCCTGGCCAGGTAAGCTTCTTCAATGTTCAAGAATTGGGTTTTAGCCCCACCCGACCTGTAAAACTTTCTAGGTGGAGGTCCAATAGGTTCACCCGGCTGGGTTGGGTCGAGTTTGAAAACTATGCTTATATATGACACTAGCACTCATGCTTCTAGAGAGCGAGATTTGTTTGGGTCAGTGGTAGTTAGATTGTAGTACTCTTGAAAAAAAATTGAAATTGCTCAAATTTACATAAATGTAGTTCCTTCCTATTCTAAATGCAATCACCGTCCATCTTCTTTCTTCATCCACCTATCCTTATTTCTTCAGCCTTTGGACTGCTGCAATTTTTCCATGTCAGTGACTATATTTATGGTCCACTTTTGATTGACTGTAATTTTCTTCTAATTAGGATGATCCTCCACTACTGAAAAGGGACACATATTCGTTGGTTAGACTGGATAGCCCAATCCATGGTATTTCCTAGATGTTTCTTTCAGTTCAGTTCCAAATCTCCAAATGCATCACTCGTCCCACCCCTAAATTGACGCTGTATTTGTTCAAAAATTGCAAAGTTCCCAACCCTACATCAATGCCCCTTCCATGTGATCAACCGCCATATGGTCATTGCCCCTACCTCCATCAATCCCCTCTTCTGGCATATTCCTTGCCATTCCCATTCAAATCCCCAAAACCCTCATCCACCTTATACTTGCCCATTTTGAGCTTTATTTAACCCCTAATGGGACCGACTTTCTAGATTTGGCACAATTGCTACAACATGCAACCAGTGTAGTGATCACACAACATCCTAGATTTACTCAGTCATTGTCGGCGGATGCCTCCTGTGTTTTTATTGGTGATCCTTCTGTCTATCCTATCCTCATCAGAGACTTCCCACAATCTCACCCGACCTTCCCCTCTAATCCACACAGTTGTAACTTTCATCTATGAGGAGTTCCTCTTTGACCCCTTTTCCAAAAAACTCAAGAGCACACTAGTAGACTGACATTCCAAATTTGGCACAATTGCTACAACATGCAACCAGTGTAGTGATCACACACCATCTTGGATTTACTCAGTCATTGTCAGTTGATGCCTCATCTGTTCTTGTTGGTGATTATTTTGTCTATCATATCCTCATCGGAGACTTCCCACGATCTCACCCGATAGTTTGAAAATTGGGTTTGTCTTTTAGCCAATCGGTCGAGTTACCTTTATTGAAACTCGACTAAATGCATTGTACGAAAAATGCATAAAAAGTGATTATAATCGTCGGTGACTTACTTGGACAAAAATAGATCTGTTGCCTTGTGCAAAAAGGGCTATATTTCGACCCTAAGTATTCCCCAACTCAAGGAAGAACTCCCAGCTATAAATAGGACCCCTTGGAGTTCATTCCAAGTTTGCTCATTCACTGCATTCAAGGTCCTTGCTATAGTTGAGTGCGCTACTACTCCTTGAGCCCCTTTCTCTCTCTAGTTTACACATCATTTCATGATTTGTGAGTAAGTTAGGATTATTGTAAGAGAGCTAAGTGGGTAAGTTCCTTGTTAAGGTGGAGATCTCATTGTGGTTGGTTGGGTAAGCCCTTTGGTGGTCTATTGCTGTAAATCTATGTGGTGATATAATAGAGAAAAATACTTGCAAAGTCCTAGAGGCTAACCTTTCTAGGTAGTGGACTGATTTATTTCTAGTTTGAAGTGTGTAACCACTCTACATCCCTTTGTCAAGTACTTTCTATCAATCTCTCTCATCCTTATTGTGCTTGTTTAGATAGGACTTCAAATTGCCATTAAGCTATTGCTTCAATTTGATATAATTTGAAGGTCTAATCTGTTTTGTGAGAATTTGTGTAGCTCTATTCACCCCCCTCTAGAGCCCTTAGATCTAACACTTATTATTTTCCCTTGGGCACATAAATATTGTTTGGCTAACTCTATACTTCAACCATTCACCACATATGTTCCCCAACATGGATGTGGTTGACATGGTTACTGCACTTTTATACTATCACATTCCCATGAAATGCATATAGTGGGCATGGTAATAATGACTTTTATATTTATCCCACTATTGTGCAAAATCCATGGAGAAACTCACTACGCATATCAAGATCATGGGGTAACAAACGACGACGGAGATAAGGTGTTATCATAGTGATGGTGTCGAACTTCCTTAACAATCATGAAGTTAATTGCCAAAGTCACATATTGAAGAGCAATAGAAAGCCCTAGTGTATTGTTTCTTTCAAAATATAATATGATGCATATAGAGATATAGTATTTTAAAACTCTAAATTTATCGTGTTTGATTACATAATACAAATGAGTATTTTACACTTATATAATAGTGTACACAACTTCATACGACAAACCTTACATAATGTACATGTCAGGGGAGAAATATGTCAACCATATCAACTCAATATTGTATGCAAAATTAGTGTAACTCTCGACATACAACTAATATGAGTTAGTAAGTTACTATGTTATTCATGTGTTGTAAATTGGATATTATTGCATAAGTGTGTGTATTTATGTTTATGGATTGTGCTAGTAAAATTCTAAATCTTAATTCCAATAATTGTTATCAAAATCTTTAATTAGAATCCCCAAAAAATAGGATAGGTTCCCTACCTCCCACATGGTCGACCACCCCCATACCCCTTATAGAATTATATTGCATAAAAAGATGCATTTAGGTGTAGAGATTACACATGTAAAATTTCATCTGGGCCCATTTAGGCGCTTGACTAGGCGGTCTCCATTGGATTGAGTAGTTTATTTTTGGCATCTGGCTAAGTGCCCCCATTGGGTCAAGTATCTGACAAGTCGTCGCCTAGTCGGTCGTCGCAACAAGTATGTCAACCACATAACATCAACAACTAGTCAAATTAAGTATGCAAATAGCCACTACTCAATATTGCATCATACTACAACCCCATAGGAAAATAGTAGATTTTGATATTTATTGGGTCCAACTCCCTAACACACCGCCCTTCCTCGCTATCCATGAATGGTAAAGATCTCAATTAGAAACCTTGACAAAGACTACATATGTCCTCCCACCATGATCATGACATGTCATCTATTCCTATGGAAGTTCACTTGGTGCATGATTAAGAAAATCTTAACCATGTGCTAGTCTCATCGAAGAGAACTTTCAAATATTTAAGAGAGAAGCAAAGAACCTACTACACATCTCTTAGCATCGGTGATGGACCCTCTTGGTTGCTTACTACTACTACTACGACACATGTCCATTAAGACATTCATGATGGTTGCATATGTACTTCAATGTAGGGTACTAAGGTGCTTCTTTTCATGGGCAAAGATGGCAGTCCATCTTGCCATGAATGAATGTGATGGTGGTGGTTATCTCTCACTCTGACTCCTTGCCTTTTCCATGAGATGAGGTATTGAGAGGGGAGGTAGAAGAAAAGACTATCATGATAAAGCACAACACCTATTTCTTGGGCTATTGCTGCTTATTTCTATTGTGTTCTCCCCATGCAAACAAAATCAATATTTAGTTGTAATTTCTAAAGGTGGGCTCTAGTAAGGCCACACTACGACTATAAGGAGTTTCCCTTTGTTTTAATTGAGTGGAGATTTCTCGGACCATCCATGGTGGCCTACTAATGTATGGTTTTCATTAACTCATCACATTTTGTGAAGTTGTTCATCAAAATCATGGGAGATTTTTGTATCAACATGTGACCTCATCTAGGAGTTGTTCCAAATAAAGAGACAAGATTAAGAGAGGTTCAATTTCATCACTCATAATAATAACTCATGGGACATGTTAAAACTAGAAGACCTCCATCGAGTCTAATTCAGACCGCCCATATAACAAATGATGGCAGGAAATAAAGGGGTCTTGAGTTTACAGATGATAAGGGAATGGAAAGAAAATTATTCATGTAGATGAAAATAGTATATGTCACCCGAGGCAGAAGCAAACTACATTAAATATTATATTTAAATATTTAATTAGGTAAAAGAGTGGAAGGGGGATAAAGTCTGGGGAATATTTTTGTGATTCAAATATTAAAGGCCCACTTGCAACCAAGGTTTGCACGATTCACACAATCAGAACTCCCAAAATATCATACACACATATTGAGTATATATCTTGTGTAACATCAACTTTGTTGTGGTTAGCCCATGTCAAGGGTAGTGCATGGAGGAAAAATGGTTTGAAGGGAGAGAAAGATGGCAAGACATCTTAAAGAGAAAAGATATAGTACACAACTATCCATAAGAGAAAGCACGAGGCAACCCCACCTATATAAACACTCAAAATGTATAAGCATTGTGATCTTCCATATTTTTGTTGTTTTAGGTCTTGACATTACTCTTTTATATGTTTTGTTTATTAGTGTAAATAGTTCTGGTGTCAGGGAGTACTACTTAAGCTATGATCACTGTCTAACAGCAGCATTGCTAAACATATTTCTCTAGGATTATATTGATGACATGATGGAAGAACGACCCTACACTATAGCCATAGTATGTAGGACATTTTCTAGTATGAAGAAGGATGTCAATTGCATTGTATCACACCAAAAAATGGGTGATACATTTGGTGCCTTTTTGCATATTCTGGTGGTTGTCATCAAAAATCATTTCCACGCCACTTCAACTGCTCTGCCCTAACCAAACACAATCTTTTAAAATTTGATCATTTGTTAGTTAAGAAAAGGAACTACTTTGTACCTTCCTAAACCTTAAAAGTGACATGAACATACTAGAGGTGTACAAGTGGTTGGCTAGCAGGGGCTGAAGTGAAAAGTTAAAATTGTTTATAAGACATGTTTGGTATAACAATTATTACATAATGGGTGTATCTCCCAATGAATAAGAGTATTAACTAGCCATAGTTTAGATGTGTTTATGTTAATCACATATTTTGGATACATGACCTATGTCATGGAATAAGCCCCCCATTTTGGATGTAAAAAAGTTGTTGAAAATAGAACATGTTGCTATTTTTTGGGCAATATAGATGACATTCATCTCTTTCTTTAGTGGATTGAGATTTTCTTGTAGTTGAATAATATATATTTTTGTTAATGTATAGTTATATAATATATTTTGAGTTATATTATGTCATGTTCAAGAATGCAATCTCACAATTTTTGTTAACTTCTATAGCATCTTTTGTTGTTGAATGGTTATTTCAGAAACCTTGTGTTGAGCAACAAACGATGACAAGAAAGAGACGGCTGGCTACAAATCACAACGTATCTTGTAAAGGGGAACAATGCATGTGTTTTTCTACTGGAAACAGATTTTTTTTCTGTAAAACAGATTTTAGATTTGTTTTTCTGTAAAATCATGACACATGTCTGAACTGAACATGCAAAATGTGGGCAACATGCCGAAATCGTATATCTCCAATACAGTAAGAGGTTTGAATTGTTTATATTGCAACTTTGAGATCTTATTCGAGATCCAAGATGTTGTTTTCTACTAGAAACAGATTCCATTTGAATGAGATGTGTTTGAGATTACATGGTCCAATGATTCATCTTAAGATTCATGTTTATTAGTTTGTTTGATCATTGTAGGTAGCTAGTATTTGCTTTGGAAATGATTAAATGGTGATATTATTCATTGTAAACCTTTTGAGTCTGTCATCTGATAAGGAGCGTCTTTCTGCAATGTCCATGTCTTTATATACTAAGGTCATTAATGTTTGAGAATAGGAAGTGTCCGTCTATTGTTATACGACTGTTATTAATGTTTGAGAACAGGATGACTGCTTCATGATAAAGCAGTCTCTTTCATATACATTTTTTTATTTTTTTATACATCAGATTCAACGGCAGTTGCTGTTGTTTCAGAGTCTATATTTTCATATTTTTTAATAACCCAGATTGAACGGTTGGAACTGTTTACTCTGCCAGGACTCGTCCATGTTGCCTGCATGATTAACGGGGCTAGGGAGGACGAGGCACATTAGACGGTTATATCATAATCCACCATCCATGCCGTCTGTTCTGCTGCGGATTCGAGGGTCACTATCGTTGAATCTGGCCAATATTGTACTAGTGAGTTGTCGACCCTGAACGGCAGCAGCAGCCAGTGTGGACGCCGTAGCTGCACAAGTGGTTCATGGTCGTTATCAAGATGTTAGACATTCAAAAGGTACATTATGCATCATCATGCAATTCGTGTGCTTCTACTGGAGAGATTCAAAAGCTACTACCCCAGGCACCTGGAATCAACGAGGCGGAAGTCGTACTCATCCAGCACCCGGAAGTGCTTGGCTGCAGTATCATCTACCGCAACGTTGAGGTCAGGCGACCGCGGACCAGTGCAGTGAACATGAGGTGCAGCACCAGGATGGTGCTGGGAGGGGAGAACTGTGGGACTCCTTACTGGATCCGGCTCTCCGTCGCCGCCCATTGCACAATGTGTGGTGTACTTCGGGAACCTCATCTTGCACACATGGCTGCAGATCCAGCGGAAGTCCGTAATACAATATGACCAGTAAATTGCAAGCATAATCTACACGATATATAAGTCTTTTACCTAGAGTTGACTTATCTAAATGTTGAAGAATGACCCTCCCCCAACATGTATTTGCGTACATGTCCTACATCCTAATGAAGTTTGGGAACCTCTGGGTGCCGCCTCTTGTAGCCTGCGTCCCTCTGCACCTCGACGATATATAAGTCGTTAGTCGCGCCGTCTCTGCCTGCGCTAGCTGCCCGAACACCATCACGCTCCCCATACCAACCTGGGACAAAACAACCCAGCTCACTTCTCAATGTACATCAAGAAGACGCCATGACTATTGGCAATATGACAATGGAACACCGATTTGCCAGTTGTGCTATAACCATACATGTTCTGCAAACCCATTCAAACAATTGTTTCCAATACATGTACGTATTATCAACAATCAAAGCACCAACCATAATAATTTATTGCTTAGCATGGCTGCATGGGAGATAATGATAAAACCGAAGTCGCCGAAGTT
Source organism: Alisma plantago-aquatica (assembly GCA_963693085.1). Classification (NCBI taxonomy): domain Eukaryota; kingdom Viridiplantae; phylum Streptophyta; class Magnoliopsida; order Alismatales; family Alismataceae; genus Alisma; species Alisma plantago-aquatica. The sequence goes on along the minus strand of OY856414.1, from coordinate 398,643,645 downwards.
GTCAAGGAAATAGAAAAAAGATATGATGTTATTCCAGTAACCAGATCAATTGAATCGGATGGTGGATGCGGCAGCGGCAGACTACACAAAACTAGCATTGGCTGAATGAGAACTTTATTTATGATGCAACAGCTATTCATGATTGCGAAAGTTTGGTTTACTGACTTGTGATGTCCCGGAGACTATATGTGATTGACCGAAGAGCGGCTGTAATAACTGCAGTCCGCACGGTCTGTATATATTGTTGGTCCGCAGTAGATCATTACTATATATGGAGATGATCTAATCCGAACTGCAAACCCGCGCCGCCATGTTTTTTCACAATCACTCCCGGCTTCGTCTCACGGCGTCCAACCCATGAGGTCTGGCATGGACAATGTCTCTGTAGCGCTAAACAAGCCCCCCTGGAGGGTACTACCATGAGACCATCTTCCTTACGTTTTACTAGATGGTCACGAGGCACTAGGTGAAACGACGGATGACTGGGTTTCTGTCCCTATTATGCGTTCGTCCCGGTATTAGTCTTGTATTTGTCACGATCTTCTTGTAAACACGTCGGAGAGTATGTGGTTTTTGTACTTTAAATTCTCGTATGCGGCTATCTCAACAATCCAAGTATGTGAACCAATTAGTTCAAAGTATGTAACACCTTGTTTCCATAAGAACATCGTGGCCAGGAGCCATTAACTCGTTACGGCCTTTGAGGTTTCCACATTGTTGATAGTTGTTAAGATCCAACAAGGCAATGATTAGATTTTCTAGGAACCGGATTATCATCTTCAACCGAGAACTAATCATTGCTATATATTGCTACTAGTTAAGTAACAGACAAATGCAAGATGTGAGTATCCATTTATGATCACAGCTTCATCTTAGCAAGTGGTTTTACTTTGAAGAGGAGACCTCTTTTACAATTCTGACATTCAAAACCTTTGTGGCGTAAAGTCCATCAAAGTTCATAAACATGGAGCACTCCACCAGCGACCAGAATGCGGCATCGAAGAGTAGTTCTGCAGGGTCCAACTACCACCGTATCTGATGGAAGGTACATAGAAGATCCCAGAAACCCCGATTCAAAACAATAGACTTAGAAGCTTTTAGAAAGAACAAAACAAGTGCAAATGAAAGGCTTTGTAGCGCGTGCGAACTAGCCAATTGTTGAAGATGCTAACGGCGGCAAGAATAAGGTTCTACCGTAACAAAACTGGTACCATTATCGTGGATCCATAGAGGTGTTTTACTGACAAGTTAGGAGCGGTGGATGAAGGCGGGAGAGCTGCAATTTAGACGGCGACTAGTCCGAACACCGAATTCAGCAGAGAAAACTAGTACGCAATCTACAAGATACAGAAAATTAGGATGGGGGGTCAGCGGGGAAACACCAGGCTACCTGTGCGGGTATTGAATGAACGTCATATATACATGAAAGGACAGTTTACAGTATTAGCTAATAAACAAAATCACGACACCCTTCTCTAGTCCTTGCCTTTCACATCTCATTCCTTAACTAATAAATTATTCAACGCATCTACTCTTCTCTCTCGTTCTTCTGGTCACTTCCTTGCATTTCTCATATCAAATCCGTAAAATATTTTTGAAACTCAACTAATAAACTATTCTCATTCTTTCCTACCATCGTCTTCTTTAGTACTCCGTCCTGCACCTCTTCGCCAGTTCCATGTCTTCACATGATTTCTCCCTCATATTTTTCTCATTAGCTTGTGATATTAAGGTGACTGGGGTGCTTAGCGTATTGATCTGAAGACAACGTAGTGAAGATCGGACTGGGCATGGTCGACAAAACTACACAGCAGGTATGAGACGAACTTCCATTGCCCCTTTTAACATGGATCTAGCTCCTCCACGTGAGACGGCAGCACGAGGTGCCATATTAGTTGTGGTCGTCTTTTACATTACGTTTTACTTCAAAGTTGGTTTTATTCTGCTCTACCTTGGTAAAGAGGAATCTGTCTCTGTTTAGATAAACGTGTAAGGCTGATCATATTACATTCTCTAGATGCATTTGAAGTAGTTATGCATTTTGGTTACATGTGGCCCTTTGTTTCTGTACTTTTATCTTCGAACAGTAAATAATTGATAGCCCAACCTTTATTGATGTAAACAGTGTAAGAGTTTCAACACCATAAGACCACTGTAAACATGGCTTACATCTGACGTACACATTTTCTTAGCTATTGGACTTCTTATTCATTTCAAGTACAACATCTGATATACATTCAATTAGCATCTATAATATACTATTCATTGTTGAGGTAACTCTAAACTAATCAGGAATAGTTTGATTTGGCAAATTTCACATTTGTTCTTTACATATTTGTTCTAGACTAATGGGTTTACGTTTGAATTCTTAGTAACAATCCAAGCCTAGAAGAAAATTTACTGGTGCCCAACTATGTTTATAATTCATAGGAATCATTGAGCATGTTTATTGTATACCAATTATCAAAATTATATATATCCCAATTTAGATAGGTATGGACTTAAATGTGGCTACTTCTACTGATAATGACATGAATTGAGATTTTTTGAGTCCGACGAACCTCAACAACCGCACCGAAGAAGAAACAAGTAATAATGATACTTTACTCATGCACATGGATGAAAGAACTAAAGGATTGGATGTAATATGTTGCAATACTCTTATTTGGTAAATTTTTATTTTGAATATTTTTTGTTAACTTTAGAGCATTATTGTTCCACAAGATGCATTAAATGTACCCCAATGTGATTTGAACTTGAAGCCTATATTGGGTATGACTTTTGAAACATTATCTAAAGGCGAGTCATTCTATAAGGACTATGCACACGCTGATGGTTTTCGTGTTCGTAAATCTTCAGAAACTAAAGATAGACAAACTTCTGAAATAGTGTGGAAATATTATGTTTGTTCAAAGGAAGGTTTTAAAAGGGAAAAAGAAGTCGTTGCACCATTGGTTCCTAACTTGACTAGAGAAAAAAATTGCAAAATTCAAAAGAGAAGAAGTGTGACTAGGGAGGGGTGTCCTGTAATGATAGCATTCGAGAAAAATAAGGAAACGAATTGGGAGATTGCAAAACTTATTGAAAGGCACAATCATGATTTTGCATCTCCTAGGAAGAAACAATTTCTTAGATCTGCAAGAAATGTAACTTCAACGCACAAGTCTTTGTATCATGCATTTTCTCAAGCTAATGTAGGCACTTCGAAGATGATTCAGGTATTGAAGACTCGAGTAGGGGGTTATGAAAATATTGGGTGCCAAGAAAGGGATCTCAGGAATTATGAAAAGGAATTAAAGGCGTCAATTAAAGACTCAGATGCTCATTTTTTTGTGGAAAATCTAAAGAAAAAAAAGGAATTGCATCCATCATTCTATTATGCTTATGAGTTGGATAATGACAATAAACTCAAACACATCTTCTGGGCAGATGGAATTTGTAGAAAAAATTATTCCCTTTTTGGTGACATTGTTGTTTTTGACACAACATATGAGACCAACAAATATTGTATGATTTTTGCCCCTTTCACGGGAGTTAATCATCACCGACAATCAATTACTTTTGGTGCAGGGCTACTACAAAATGAGAAAGTTGACTCATTTGTCTGGTTGTTTACTCACTTTCTAGAAACAATGGGTGGGAACAAAATGAATGTGATCGTCACTGATCAAGATCCCTCTATGATTGTTGTCATTCCTATTGTATTTAAAGATACCCGACATAGGTTTTGCATGTGGCACATCTTAAAGAAATTATCTGAGAAAGTTGGAGCTACTTTGAACAAGAATGAAAGATTTATGACAAAGTGCAAACAATGTGTTTGGGGTTCTGAAACTCCTGATGAGTTTGAAAACCAATGGAATGATATCATTGTTGAGCATGGGTTAGAGAAAAACAATTGGTTGTCTGACATGTATGAATTGCGTAGGATGTGGATTCCAGTGTTCTTTAGGGATATGTTTTTAGCTGGATTGAGAACAACACAACGTTCTGAAAGCATGAATGCATTCTTTAGCAATTTTGTTAGCAAAAGATTGAGTCTAGTTGAATTTTGGATACGTTATGAGAGTGCATTAGACCAACAAAGACAAAAGGAATTAGAGGCCAGCTATAAGACTCTTCATTCAAAGCCACAAATCAAAATACATCATGAGTTTGAAAAACAAATGATTGAAGTATATACTCATGAAAATTTTTATATTTTCCAAGATGAGTTGTTTTATTCATGTATACATTGCATTGCACATGAAATGGAGATCCAAGGCAACATGTCAACTTTTGTAGTCAAAGATTCAAGTAAAGGTATTGAAAATTCATTCAAGAGAACGGTGGTTCTTGATACCTACACTAATATTGCATGTTGCTCTTGTCAAATGTTTATATCTGAAGGGATACCATGTCGACATGTTGTTACTGTTCTACGATGGTCATCCATAAGTGAACTACCTAACCACTATATAATGAATAGGTGGACAAAAAGAGCAACAAGCACATCAGTTTTTTATACTCGTAACATTTTATTGAATGACTCCTCAAATATGGTGAATGGAACTAGCTTGATATCTTTATGGGATAAGTTTTCTCGATGTTTGCATTTAGCTGGAAAATCTAATGAGGGCTTTCTACTTGCAATGGAAACAGCTTCCACACTTGAATCAAAGTTAGAAGATATTAAAAATTTAACTGGTGACAGTGAATCAGCTCATTACTCCATGTGTTCAGATCTTGGTCAAATAGAAATCCATCATCCACATATGTCCAAAACTAAAGGAAGTGGAAAACGAATTAAAGGAGGGAAGGAAATTGCTATGGAGCAACAATAAAAAAGGGCACGCTTGTGTAAAACATGTGGAGAAACAACATTTCATGATAGTTGAAATTGCCCGGTGAAGCATAACACATGATTTAATATAAGGTTATACATATCTTACATTTATGTTTATTGATTTGCTTTGTTGAACAACAACTGACTACCTTATATTTTTCTTACTGCAGATTCACATCTTGTTTACAACTATGCCTTAAGTATACAGTTCTGACATTTTTAGTTAAGCTATATAGATGAGTTATTCCAGAAAGATAGTATGATTTGCATTTCTGTAATGTTGATATTCTGGATGTGTCGAGACGAAAGAAACAAGCCATTTTACTTAATGTGTATGCATAGAAATATATGTGTGTTATGCAGTTATTTCCCTTTGATTACTTGGCCGTTGGCTGGCGTGGAATACAACTTATGAGATCAGAATCAATTTTGTAACATGTTAATGAGTATTTGGGATGAGCTAATATTTGAAGTATAGTTCATTGATGTATTTGAAACTTTGTGGCATTCATTAATGAAAATATTTTACAAGAAAAATGCTTTTGAAGAAGTTATTCTGGTTACATGGTCAAATGTGGAACTTTTCAGGTTATTTTTATATGTTCAGCATATTTCTTGTCAGTTGATCTCGTGTGATGAATTGTAACAACAGAGTAGTTAAACTCTTGTAGACTTTTACTCTTCATATTTCAAGTTTGTAGTCATATTTCATTTGATGATCTGTAACGAATGTTGCCTCTGTCATTTAAAAAGACTTTAATTTTTCGTATTCTAAGTCTACTGTCATAAAGTATAGTGTACAAAAACAGATAACGAATGTTGCATCTAACATTTGAAAGACTTTAATTTTCATATTCTAAGTCTACTGAATATTTACAGAGCTACTATTGTCCAAATAACAAAATTGCACTATATTTCATTAGACATGCAAGGGACCTGGCCCTATAACATGAGAAATAACAATAGATAAAATCATTAATCCATTTCAGAGTCATTGTGTCTGGAAAAATCCCAAATTCAGTACATTAATTGGATTTCATAATTGAGTCGATTGAGCAGTGTATATTTTTTCAATTGAATTTCTCTGGAAAAAACTGGACGCATTGCAGATAGATTGTAAGAAGATGGAAACTAAAGAATTATTCCATAAGTCTAGCTTATTGGGTCCATCACCCTTGAATGTTCCTTCATCATTGATCCCTACCGCTGACGTGAGGATATGAGAGGTAGAGATGGCATCATCAGTCAATACCAATCATCTGTAAATAGTCCTCCTCACTGTCGTCATGACCTGCTAACAACCCATCAAGTTTCAGAGATGTAAAGCCTGGAGAATAGTTGATTCGATTGCCTACTCCTAAACCAGGGTCATCACGACCAGGGATCTACTTAGCATTGCATGAGATTCAATGTCGTAGAAATGCAAACAACCATATTTTCTAAATAACTACGTGAGCATATCCTTTGACAAAAGGCGACTGACTTTGGGAGCGAGCAGAATCAAATGTCTGGGAAAAAAATTAATGTACCTTGTTCGGAGAACGATCGACCATGAGTGAAGAGAAGCAGTGGCTCTATGCAAGGGGGAAACAACGATTCTAGTCAACAGCATTCTGTTATTGACCTTGGGTTGCCTTTGTGAGTATTTAACTATGGGAGTGCAAACAAAGTCTCGGAGAATAGGACGTCAATGACCAGATATGTTATTTAAATGAAAAATCAGTGGCCAAGTGGATACGGATTATGCCAGGTGGTGGGCAAGGGAATAGTTTATGCACTAAGATTAATAATGGAAGTTGGTGGGACGTGATGGGAATGCTTGACTAGTCGAGAAGCCATATGAGAAATACAGGGACGAGAGTAGGATACTATAATATATTAGTTAAGAACTGAGATACGAGAGGCAAAGACTGGAGAAAGGATATCGTAATATTTTATTAGTTACATGCTGTCAGGCGCCCTCACAAAGCAAAGCTGCAGTGTTGTCTCTCATGCTCGCACCGTTTGTGCCTCGTACAAGATCATTATATATATATATATATATATATATATATATATATATATATATATATATATATATATATATTCAGGCTAGAATACACTCTGAGTATATCTAGAGTGGAATACACTCAAGTAGTTTTCCATGATGCAATATTTTTTTTTGAAAATTTAATATATTGATCTTCTTAAACATCTAGTGAACAACTCATATGTGAAATTTGAGCACATTTGGATATGTATAGCTTATGTTATGAAGACCGCAAAAATTATGCATTTCAAATTAGTTTTGGGCGTTGATTTTGTTGCCCTTGTATATATATATATATATATATATATATATATATATATATATATATATATATATATATATATATATATATATATATATATATATATATATATATATATATATATGAGTCAGGTTAGAATACACTCGAGTGTACGGATCGCACGAATACACTCAAGTGTGTTTGCATATCAAGACTATTTTTTGCAAAATGTAAACCATTGATCTTCACCGTCAGGCTAGAATACATGAGTGTACGGATCGCACGAATACACTCAAGTGTGTTTGCATATCAAGACTATTTTTTGCAAAATGTAAACCGTTGATATATATATATATATATATATATATATATATATAGCTAAAAGAATTGTGTACCCGAGTACATGTAGCTTATATGTACCCATCTCTATTTATGATGATTGTAACATTCTAGTGAATAATCCAACCTTATGGATTTAAATTATACCCCTTAGATAAGACGTGTACAAAAAATCAGAACAATCAGATATTCATAGATCATCCTATAAAATAAAGGGTGTATTTTCTAATCAACGGTGAGTTGCAAAACTTGCAGAAACTGTAGAATGATATATTTCTATATCTCATGATCTATATGAGATATGGTAATGATTTTTTAAACACATCTAATCTATAGAGTGATGAACCAATCCATATGGTTGGATTTTATCAACATATTCCACATGTGCTATTTCAACGGTCGGTACACGTAAGTTACATGTACCGGCCGGTACACACTTCCTGACCTCTATATATATATATATATATATATATATATATATATATATATATATATATATATATATATGTGTGTGTGTGTGTGTGTGTGTGTGTGTGTGTGTGTGTGTGTGTGTTTTACATATAGGAGCCAGTCTATAATTCTGAAAAACAATAGCTATAATAGTATATATATGTTAGGTTGTATGTCAAAAAGATGCAATTCTTTTTTTTAAACCATCAGTAGAGAAAATTATTATTCACCCCGCTCTCTACTATGGGCTAACAAATTTGAAAAAGGAACATGGATATCCAGCTTCAATCAGGGAGGTTTTTCGCCTGAGAAGAAGTGGGGAAGGGAGGAGTACAAGGTGTGTTTTGCGATTCTAAATGGGTCGAAGAAATATAAATCCAAACTCGGTTGCGGGTCACCCGCGGGTGTCTATATAATGTGTCCAATAAATAAGTATTTTATAAATTGCTACTGTAACGGTAAAATAAGACCATTTGCTAGTATTTTTATGTGAAATATAGCATAAGAACAACCAACTACAGAAGTTGTCACTTCAAACAAAATATGTTATATTTTTACAACCATTGAAACACATACATATTTTTAGATAAAATTCTCTAATGTACAATTAACATCCTCTAATATATGATTATGTTCAATAAAATAGAGTAAGTTTGATAGAACTATTAGATAATGTAGTAGATGTTGAATTTATTTCTCCAATCTCTCTCTCATATCAAATATTGTTAGACAAGTTTGAGTTTGGATTGGAACTCCTTAAATGTTAATGGTTAGTAATATATCACTTTATTTATTCTAAGTACTAGTGTATCATTATATTTATTTTTATATAAATGATTGAATTATGTGGGTCACCGGCCGGTGCTCGTGGGCCACTCGTGAAACTTGTTAAATAAGTTGGTGGGTATGAGTTTGAGTAATTTTCAACGGGTGGCAAATTTCATCACGTAAATTTAATTTAAACGGGCTGACTCATGGGTGCCCGTGGATTTTGACCCAGTATGACAGTATGCATAAAGAGGGGGGAAATTCAATAAAATTAATATCAGATCGAAACGAGCCAGCTGAGTTTGACTTCTACTCCATCACCATCCCTCTCCGCTAAGATGGACCGCCTGCACGATATTCCCCTCGTCCCGCCTCACCTTCCCTTCCCATTCCTTCCCAACCTACTCCCTCACGTCAGTTTGGCCTCACTCTCCTCTATATCTTCTATTTGCTGGCTCGCCCCATCACCTCCTCGGCTCCTCCGTTAACTCTTCCCTGACGAGCGACAATCTGGTGCAGTCACCTACAGGAGCAACTGTAGCGGCTGCAAGCACGCCGCCGCTGTCCTATCCATGTCTGCCTCTTCTCCACGTCTTTCCCTCCTCTCAATTTTCTTCTCGAGAATGATTGCCGCCAGTATTAGCCTCCAGGGAAGCCCGAGAAGGCGGGCGGGTGGTGGCGAGGATGAAAACCTTCCTTTTACTTACTTTCTCCGTTGTTATGGAGATTGGGGCATCCTCACGCCCATGAAGATCCTCTCATCTACCACTACAGCCTTGATGAAGATCCGTTGACCTCCCTGAGACGACATTCTTCTTCGTAATTAATTATACAGGTGCCACCCTCATACTCCCTCAGTCCCTCCGCCGCCTCCTCCCTTCCCCGTAGTCGCGCAGGCCTTACGATGCTAGAGCCCGGAACGGGTGCTGAAGAGAGGAAAATTTTATGGGTAATAGCTCTCAAAATAGTAGGAAAATTTTATGAGTAATAGCTCTCAAAATAGAGAAAGCAAACGAAAATGAAATGAAAGCTAGAATTGATCAGTTTTGGTCATTTAACTAAATCCCCAAAAAAAAAGGAAGGGAATCCACAGACGAGACCCTTCCTAGTTACAAAATGTCTAGTGGCATAGATAGATAAGAAAATTATGTATAACCATACCAATTTTTTGTTTGAAGGTAAAGGCATTGATGCTCTCTCAATCTGCACCATTGGTTTTTAATAATAGATGCTTTTTTGCATTTTTTCAAAGGGATATCATGCTTTCCTAATATGAGAACTCTTATGAGATCAACAGTTATATCATTCATGTTTAGTCCTATTTAGTAATAGATGTTGGTTGTATGTACTATTCGGATCATTTTATATAGGAATAGTTGATGTAATATCTTTATACCTTAAATTTTTTATATATTTCTTAATACCTTAGTATGTCCGAGTACAATTTTCATCGTGATTTGCATAAATTGCTGATTTTTACGATTAATTAAGGATATATGTTATGTGGTTTCAGCATAGTTATCATTTTAAGACATGATACAGTTATGATGTATTTTTGTAGTTTCTTGGTTCTAATTTTTATGTTACTGCATCATACCATCAACATTTATATAGCCTCTCGTAAAGTAGATGCATAATAACTTTGACTGGACAAAGTTATGACTAACTACATGAAACTATAAACATGATTGATTGTAAGAGGATGTAGACAGTCCAAAATTTCATAGTGCAAGGATAATCTATGTAAATCCTTAAGGGGTGATAACAAACACATGAAGAACCTAAAACCTTAATATCATTGGGAGGGGGAAACATATGCATAAAGATGAGTTTTGAGTACCAGCCTAAGGTTGGATTTTGACATTTTTGTATGTATCCTCTAGGATAAGGCTATGATATATGACTTCTATTGTCAAGGTACTATAATTGTTAGATGGGTTTTTTTATAAGTGGTAAAGTGGGCAGTCATGTTTACCTTTTGATATACTTTTGGTCTATATTGGGTGTACATTCATAGTATCCATGTTGTTTAACTATATAGATGACTTCCATTCATTTCCTTTGAGCCTCTTACTATTCTATGTTGCATAGTGATATACCTAAATAACGAGTTAGCTCTACAAGATATACTTAAACCATGGGAGAACAAATGGTATATCTATTCAAATCCACATTAAATTTAATTGAATTGGGTTTGTAAGTTGCAACTACAATTAAACTGTTGAATGAGGTTGTGAGAGGATGGTCTATGTTGATCACTTGACCTAGATTCCATTATTTAGTGGTGTAGTCAACTAAGCCCATTTTGGGAAGTTTGGAGTCTAGAACCCATTTAGAGAACATGGTCTTTCAGAATATATCTCATTGGCTAAGAGGCGATGTGAAGCCAAACCATGTAAAAATAAGTTGGTGCTAGAATACATATAGGGTTTCCCCTTTTGAGGCTCTATAGAGATTAGAGGATGGACATTGGATATGTCCTATAAGGAAGATGTAATTTCTCCACAACAATTTTCACTCAAACTACAAAAAGGTAAGATGTTCAACGATGACCACAATTTACTCAGTAGTATTCACACAATACTATAATTTATACATATTTGACAATCCATCATCTCCCGAGACTAATGATACCAGTTAAGGCTTATATAGTATTTTTATCTTGTGTGCTATCTTGAACTCCTTTTTAGTATGTTCACCAATCTAAATACAAGTGGTGATCAAGTTTTTGAAATGGTAGATATGAGAGTCCAAGACTAGAACATGGAGCGATGAAAATATGCTATGAATGTGATTAAGGGTTTCTAGATCATCGAAATTAGTGGATAGAATTAGGAATCCTTTTTTATTCTATTTAGCATAAGATCTTTAACATGTGTATGACTAAACTATTACCAGTAAGACCTAGATATAACAAGTTAATTGAATATGATGTTTATGTGGTAGGTAATAATATTTTGGAAATGTGTATGATGGTTATAAACGGTATTGTCTTTCTCACTGGTTCAATAAGTTAACAAGCATTAGTTGTGACGGATGGTTAGATAATGGTCTGGATTCTTATTGAATACAAGCTTAGTTTTCCATGTTTCTTTTTTATTGTGCATCGAAATTCCAAAAGAAAAAAAAAGTTATGTGTACTTATAATGAATATGTATATGTATGTTTCTCTTAAAATGGCATTAACTTGAATCAATGCATGTTATGGTACTAGGTTGTCGACACCACATTTACACAATCCAAACCTCATCCTCCTTGAAATTATTGTGATGTGTGAGTAGATGAAATTGGTTTTCTCCTAAACACTACTTTGAAAAGGGATTTACAAAATTGTAATAATGTTTATAGGGCACAAGTTTATATAGTTAGCTAACTATTCTTAAAAATATGGCTCCAGTCTTAAAACACAAGTGTAATAGGACTTGCCTATCATTCTTATTTCTCTCTTGTAATTTGAGGATATTTAAGCATTTTATATGTTGATCTTTAGGTTGCTTTTTTTAAATCTATGTTTATTGAAATTCTAAAAAAGTGATGAGCAATGTGTACTTTTCATAGAGACTAGGTGATTAACCACTCAGTTATCAATTATGAAAATTAGAATTTTGGAATAAATCTAATTAAAAAAGCTATGGGATTAAGAGAGAAAGATTTCTCCCCCCTCTCCCATGCCTGTGGCGGAGGCCGAACGCCCGGGAGGGTGGTAAATCAAGGCGGAAACTGGGATTCGAACCTGAGTCTCTTTGTTAGGAGACACCGTGCTTGACCACTTGAGCCACTCTTTGTCAGCCAATTAAAAAAGCTAGATACCATGATAATTGGAACAAATTAACGGTGATTGGAAAGTAAATGGGAGATAAATTTGTATGGATGTTTTAGGGTGTCATGTGTCGATTATCATTAAATCACTAAATGAATAGTATCTTAGTTGTCTAGTTTGTTTCTATTTAATTTGGTAAATCCTTCTTTTAGTTCATGCATCGTAGAGAACCACTAATTGTGTGCTCTATCAGATGATTGTTTCCCCTGGATCAATTAGGATTAGTTTATCCTAGACATTAACATTATATATTGACTCTCATTAAATTAAAGAGTTGTTGTATGGTGTTTTGCATACACTATACCTTCTTAAAGTTGATCACTACATATGAGTTATGTATTCTGTTTGGCAATAAAATCAAAACAAAAAAGTATGAATATTGACAATGGACCGAAATCAATTATCTAGTCAACTGGTATAAGTAAAATCAATTGTATGTATTTCATCAATAGGCTAGCCCTGGTCCATAGATAGAGACTGCATTCAAGAACATGTAATGTAAAATATATTCATTTCAAATAAAAAATAACTTGGGAATATGACTAGAACTATCAAGTAGGGGAAGTGGTGTTGTGATCATTAATCCCAACTTGGAGTTCCCTTTCTAATTTTTATTCTTCATGTTTGGTCTTGTTTCTCCTTTCTTCTCGTCCTCTTTGAAAAGATCATTAGGTTTTTTAAAATTTATTTATTGACATAAAGTGGTGATTAACAATGGAATACATAATTCCTATTATAGGTTTCACCTTGTACAATTAGTGTCGTCCCAAATTAGAAATTATTTTTTGAAACATCAGGATTTGTACAACATTTAAAGTATCAAGCATGCATGTGTGTATTATAAACATGGTCATGCATCATCTATTTTTGTATTTGATATCTCATGGAAAGTTTATTTTCTTCTTTTTGTATAGATTTGCACAACCTTGTGTGTTGAGTGTTTCTCTAAGTACATCATTATGTCTAAAATGCCACTGACATGCCCAAATGCTTCACCAATTGATGACAAATTCATGATGTGTATTGGCATGTGAGTTAAACAAAATCAGTCAGTTAATTTAATTTATAGATGTTTCCTTGTGTGTATCAAACTTATTTGTACATACTAGTTGGGATTCCAAGTCGTCATATGCTTACTTCTTGTATTATGTGCTTAAAAACATATCATGGCTCATTGATTTTGTTAATCATGTGTGCATATGGGACAACCCATGTCTCAAACTAAACAATACACACAACATTTCTAATTTTATTTTTAAAAAAAATAGTGTTGCATAAATACTTGAATTTGAAATGTTTTATGGCCCTAAAAAGTACTTAGATACTCTAGATAATCACTAGAAATCATCAAATTATCTTTGTCTTCCTCGCATTATTAAGTCTGATATACGTACAAAAAACAATGAGATGCAAAAATTATGGTAAATTGACTGAAATGTTAACAAAATTCAAAAGCAAAATTTGTGGTTTTAGATCTTTGACCACCTACATTGACAGAGATGGTAACCATAGATACCTCCCAGCTAGAATTTGTTATAAATCTAAATAGCACACTAGAGATCAGTAATGAACACTTAGATCTCTTGGGATAGGGGGCATTCCATGGTGGCATGTTGTTCTATAGTTGAGACTAAGAGCACATACAAGGTTTGGTTTCTAACTATTAGATGAAATATTTTGTTATATCATTTGCACAATGGGATTATTACGGTCTTGTGTATATAGATTATTGGTAGACATTCTTATTCCTCTATAAATGTTAGCCATGTTCATTATACAAACAAGTCATTACAATCCATTAACACTTTATGGTATTAAAGCCTTGATCCTAATAATAAGACATGGGAGTCTTGTATCTACTTCTTCAAATAAAGCATAAGTTGTCTACTCAATTGAAGTGGCTTCAAATGGAATTAGTACCCAGTTGCCAAAATGATGTTGGTCTAATTGTTCATTTGACTAGTTGCTCACTTTTCCTGCCCCTTGCATCAACTAGATATCAAGAATATCTTTCTTCATGAAAATCTCTCCAAAGATATTTATATAGAACAACCACATGGGTTCACCCTCACGGCAAGTCTCCCTAGTTTGTCAGCTTCATAAATCTCTATATGACTTGAAGCAGTCGTTCCAATTATCATTTGGGAAGTTCATCCAGAATACTCTATCATTTTGGTTTACTAGACCATTCAATCTTTTATCAACATGGATCTTCTAGGTATATCCTTCATGTTGTTTGCGTAGATGATATTGTCATTACATGAGAAGATCACCAAGGCATTATGAAGTAGTTTCTTGAGAGAAAATTCCAGGCCAAAGATGTAGGCCATCTCAAATACTTCTCACGTATTGAAATGATGAGGTCTAAGGACGAAATTGTTATCTCTCAATGCAAGTATGTTCTTAATCTTCTTGAAGAAATCAATATGTTGGGATCAAAGTTTGTAGGCTTAGACATGAATCCTAAGGTCAATTTGTATTACGATCAAGGGAAGCCTCTTGTAAATCCATGGCAGTAGAGGAGATTGGTTGGAAAACTAAATTGTCTCATAGTTACTCAACCAAATATTGTTTTCAGCCAATGTAGTTAGTCAGTTCATGGATAACCACATTCAGATCATTAGAACGCAATCATTCAATTTCTTTGCTATCTCAAAAGGGAGGAAATGCATTGTTTACCACTTTCATGGACACCTGAAGGTGTATGGAATCTCATATGCATATTGAGCAAGCTCTTTCATTCGACCAACGATCTGTGACTAGTTGTTGTGCATCTACAGGAGATAATCTTGCATCTTAGAAAAGTAAGAGACATCCTTCTGAATAGTGAACTTATGGCCCATGTGACCACTCACCTGTATGCTATTATGGGTGAAGAACCTAAGATTCTATCAATCAAACAAAAGCGATGAAAGTGAAGTATGATAATCAAGTTACATTTCGCATTGCTTCCAACCCTACCTTTCATTTAAGAATTAAAGACAGAAATTGGTTCTCACTTTTTTCAAGAGAATGTCAAATACAAGTTGATCAAATCATTTGGGTTGGCCTTGTCACACACCCAAATCCCTTACCTCCAACCCATGCGCTACCTTATCTGGAACCCTTTCATCTAATCATCGTCAGTTCAAAGAGCCAGTTGTTAAGTTCGTCCTGTAGTCACTACTCGTCTATATATCACCTGAATGTTGACTACTTTAACTAAAAAGCCATTGTACTTCCTATTATAGATTTTACAATCTGGCTTTAACTTCTTTCATTTGATTCGATGGCATATTGAAACCAGCTTTAACGTGAACAAATACTTTTCAATACGAACAGATGCACGATGCAATCGGTTTCCACATTAGTTTTTCTAAACTCAATTAAACAAATAAAGTCAAAAGAATGATGGAATAATTAATATTTCAGTTCTGAACTTCACACAAACAAGAGCCGTCGTTCCTGCTAACGCCAGCAGTTCTTTTCTGGGTCAAGGCACCAAAGACGCTCCTAATATAAATTAATTGCAAAACATTGCCTTCAGCTCTTCATAACAGATACGGATAAAAGGCAAACAGAATCTCTAAGTGAACGGGTTAACGTAAACTTCTTTCTCTTAAAAGGACATACACATACAATTTGTTTGATTCAAGCACCAAAGGTACTCCGTCTACAACACAAGTTTATTGCACGGAACTGTAACTACGTTGCCATCAGCTCTGTACAAAATCTACCTAAATACACAACAAAAAATCGGCTTAGTAACCCATCTGCCCACATTTTTCTTCTGAGCCTACACCACCATGTACTCGAGAGAGAGAGGGAAATGAAACCACCTCGAAGTGCTTTTTTGGAGGGCAGGATGTCCACGTCAATGTGAGTTCCATCATGCATCTTTACAACTTAGCTACCGATGAAACCCAACCAATGGAGGAGAGCAGCAAGGATAAGCATCCCAATCGCGAGAATCATGCCAGGCCTTCCCAACAGCCAATTCTTAGTATTCTTTGCAGTTTGAACTCCAGTATGTAGTCGATCAGCCCACCGCAACTGTGAAAACAAGGCAAATAGAAATGATCAAGGGGCATAAAATAAATGACCATCAGCTGTCTGTAAAGAAAGCAACAACTAAAAGCTGTAACTGGGCAACTTTTTTGTCAAAATTGTGTACAGACAAAAGGAAAAACGTTCATTCGCCCAGTAACTTCGATGATTTTTTATTTAACATTGGACTTAAAAGAGAAAAATATTACTGTTGCATGTTTCAAGCTAACTTTGTATTTCTGTTGTCCCTCGTCTCATTTAATCTAAACTCTAATACTGAAAGGCCACAGTACTTAAAACATGCAACTCGTCTTATTTCATTTAATACTACTTTCGGATGTTCAGGGACTAAATCCTACTTCAGTCGGATCTGTTTCCCATATCGACTGAAAACAACTTACACTGAAATGAAACAAAACTCCGCTCCTTGCCAAGGAAATACCCCTGATTACTCATAGCTCCAAAAAGATAATCCCTACTCAAGGTTGCAGGTGGTCAATATATAGAGGCCTACTTGAAATTATATAGTCTCAGCGACCTATGTGTGAAGTCTGTACAAACTTTGAGTTTCTCTATAGATGTATAAATGTGAGATGGATTCCATTTCGGTATTTCACTGCCATTCAGACCATTATATTTTGGATGACATGGACCTAGGTGTTACAATGCTGAATTATGGGCACGTTTGGTTTTCAGGATTCATCTGGATTAACGTGAATCCTGCAATTGGTTGATCCCAGTATAAGGATTTGCAGGTTTTGAAAAATAATGTAAAATAGTAGTTTACGTTTGGTTCTTCTGTGTTTTTATCGACAGAATTCGGACCACGTGGGTGCTCTCTTCACACCGAAAATTTGGACTGGTCACCGGCGATAAAAGCGGGCACGCTGTGTGGGTAGTGCCGACAGTTTTGAGAGGGAGAAAAAAGCACTGCAGGTCAAGGGTTAGAAGGCTGCGCAAGCAGTTGGATGATGGCGTCCGGCACATTTGAAATGGAATCGTTTATCCAGCACTTGCTGTATATGCGAAAATGCAGTTGTTGTCAGATTTTTACACTCCCGCTAAACAAACATATTTTTTACTCAACTGCATCACAAAATCCAATCCAATCCGTCTGGATCCAATAAAACAAACATGCCCTATATCAACCAAGTGTGAACCCTCATTCTTATAAAATGAGCAGAAACGTGAAATAAATGGAAATAGCATACAATTTCCCTTCTCACACAACTTCGTAGGCTCTAATTTAAGAAGCAATGCCCCAATTGTTAATGTGCGACCATAGTAGACTTGGTAGTAGCAATTGAGAGACAACAGATTAACAAGAAATGAACATGTTACCATTCTATCAAGGTCATTTGGTGATAATGATGAGAAGGTCTGCTGAGCCATTGCTGCATCCTCTTTTGAGAGACTGACCCCAAACTGCTTGCTCATATCTGCCATCATCTCAGGGCTCATGCTTTTCATCATAGATGCAAACATCTGCATTGCATATTTGCATACAGGAAACGGAGAAGACAATTGAATTAATGTCTTATGAAAAGCAAATGGATTGTCAAAACTAGCCTAAGAAATAATATTAGCTAAGTGATCATGGTCTATGCCAAACCTCACGCATGGCAGGGTCCTTCATTGTATTTCTCATGTTCTCCTGCATATCAGCAGTAGGAGTCGGAAGAACTGGTGAAGATGACCCTACTGTGGAATCAGATACCAAACTACTTGGACTTCTTCCACTTCGTAAATTTTCAGTAGAAGATCCTCCAAGGCTAGATGATCGAGTACCAGATTCAACCCTAGCATGGGAGCTTGCAGATCCATTTGAGACAGGTGAATCATTTACTTTTAGAGAAGATGCAACCTCCACCATTTTTTGCAGCTCTTCTGGTGACATTCTGCTGATCTGCTCAGTTGCCATGCTAATCATTTCAGGTGACATTTCAGGAAACTGGGATCCCAGCCCAGGTTTCTTCGCTTGATTGTCTGCCGCAGCTACTGAGAAACCTGGATTTTTAGCATTCAAAGATGAAGACAGATGAATCATTTTCTGGAGCTCATCTGGCTTCATCTTGGTAATAACATCCGCGGCAGTCTTAACCATCTCTGGTGGCATTCCATTAGCACCCAAAGCTGACAAAGATTCTGAGGTAGCATTCGAAATGTAATCCTGAAATGATCTGTAAAAGTAACTAGTACTCAGCATATAATATTATGCATGGCATATAAAGAATAAAGAGGTACAACTATATAGATTAGAGAAAGAGGGTGGCTCCAGAAATACTAAAAGTATTTGCAATTGAGCCTGAACAAAAAACAGTGTACTAATCATTACTCCTTATAAGACACAAACTGTAACTAAGTCCAAATTTTAGAATTTACAAGAAAAAAAGGTTTCAATATAACAATTGAACATATTGATATGTATTTGAATGACAATCGTAAGATGTTGCTGTATATTAGATTGACTGCCGAATTTCAGACCAAATGCAAACTGTAAGCCCATTAACAATGCCATAGATGATGCCAAAGCGTACTGCATGCTAGCATTTCCTTTTAACATAGGTGATTTTAATTTCATGTGTACCTTCAACTATTTTTATCTACAGGCAAGATATTCTGGGTGATATGTTTCAGAGGATATCATTGCTGCTTCTTAGATGGTAAGTACAGTATTATTTTTATCTACAGGCAAGATATTCTGGGTGATATGTTTCAGAGGATATCATTGCTGCTTCTTAGATGGTAAGTACAGTATTTACTTTGTTATGTTAAGTCTGATTTGGGCTTCAGCTCAGTTACACTCAATATGGTCAACGGTCAATGGTAGGCTCAAAGAGCATGCAATCAATGCAATTTCCCGGTAACTCCCCCTTTACCCTCCTTACAAATGGGGTGCTGAATCTCAATAAAAATACAACAAATATGCCCCAGTTTTGTTTATCAACATGGTTATGAACACTTGTCAAAAGCCTAAGCCCAGAAAAACAACCACTACTTCCACCACTAACGAACAACCTCCAGTTCAGTCATCTGCCACCAACATGCATCCTTGATCCTTTCTTGTCTTGAAGTATCATTTTATGCCCTTCTAAAATAAACCCAAGCCCAAGTATCTTGTGTTACTTAGTATATCATCAACACAGTAGTTCCAAGGAACCTGCGAAGCCACACTCATCAATCTCCAACAACGGTTCTAATTCAACAAAGAGGGACTGTCCACATTGAGGCCCTGTTTGGTAGGGTGTTGTTCAAAAAAGAGGAATTTAATTGTAAGTTTTTTAGTCAATTTATTTGTTTGGTAGATGCAGTAGCGTGCAGTTCCGTGATTCCAAACTGCATCCAAAAGCCAGTTTCACGGCCAAATCCCAGAAAAGGCACTGCGCCGTAATTGGGTGTAGTCGGATGCAGTTACCGTCAGTACATAGCTATCTATAACAGAAGATGTTGCTTTGTTTTCCTTTCGACGACCAAAAGTGATAAGCTATCGGTTGAAGCGTGGTCCTACAAGTTTGCATCGTGATGCAGCAGAAAAGGAGGATGCTTGACCCAGTTCTGCACCTCCAGCTATTTGCTAAAATCCTCTTGCTAGACCTGTTGCTACTCTCTCCCCCCCTTTTTCTCTCTCTTCCTCTCTCTGTTTTTCTTTCTCTCTCACTTCACAATTGATCACAAGTAGTTCTCTGTGACGGAGAGCATCACAAGTACCATACATGATAACAAAGCATATCTTAACATCGGGTAGTGTAATTAACATTAGGATAGCGATAGAACAAAATCATATATGTATACATGGTTTCTATAAAGGTTTACTTTTCACCAAACAAATGAAATGAAAATAAATGAATTCCGATTTCACCCAACCAAACAAATAATGTATGTTATCAAATGTATACTATATTTGTAATGTTTTTCAGAACACACTTTGTATCCCAAATACACCCAACCAAACAATCTCTAAGTGGAGATCCCACTCACTGGGCCAGTACCTTATACTAATTAACTTGTTAGGTTGACTTGAAGCTTATGGAGTACAATTCGCCTTCAGATGAGTCTTGCCACAGAGTCGGTAGATAGCCCAGTGTTTTGATGGCTGTGTTATTGATGGCTCTCATATAATGAAATGGTCTATGGTTTGACAAAACAAGGAAAAGTTTAATCAGTGTGAAATAAGTTTGCCCAGATCAGTATGGTACCATAATCTCGTGGCCTAAGTGTGGTTGTGAGATCAGGGTGTGATAGAGGGTCTATGAATGCATAGACCTGTACCCATATACAAAAAAGGGTGCAATTAAAGCGGCCAAATTAAATTGGCTGCAGGTGCATATACCGGAAGGAAGACCCACATGTTCATATTGTCATGAGAAGAGAGGAAGGGAGGGACCCCTCTTACGTCAAAACGGCCAGTAAAAGACGCCACCTACGGACAAAGTGGGACGGAGGCTAGAGGAGAGGCCGGTGTCTCATGTATGAAGCCTTTAGGGACACAGCTGTGGCAACCAGGTTTCCCTTAAGAGAGGGCAATGGCGACCCAAGAAGGGTTTCACAACATCAAGTCCTTCAAGGTAGGATGGCAGCACCCTGAAGACAGGCGGATGGCGGCAACCCAAGGAGGAGGGGACAACGGTGGCCTCCAAATCGGTGTGGTGGCCGCACTTGCCTCGAGGGAAGCAGAAGTTGCATCACCAAAGATATAAGAGACATTGGGAGGAAGGGGGAAGGTTTGGATCCAAAACATGATCCCACTATGATATCACGTTCAGAGATATTAATGAATAAAATATATTGTGACTGTACGTGTACATTACAGATGTTCTAATATAAAAAGGGGATAGAGAGGGAAAAAAGGTACTATGCAATGTAGGACTAGAACATAATAGAGAGGAATAAGTTAAAACATATAAATACCTTAAAAATTATATATATTTATATGTGTGTATATGTATGCGGTATAATCTACTAGATGAAAGCAAGAGATGATGAATTATGAAACATGAAGCATATAAAATCAAGCATTCATTCCAAAATAAGCAAACCAATGGTTTTGTGATGCTCATGACAAGTTATAAATAACTTTATAGGTAAATATTTCAATATATGGAGTGTTGGGGTTGAGCTGGAAAGCCATTGAAGTCAATCACATGCCCATTTAGGGAGGCGAAAACAGATTAGGAAATCCTGGCCGGTGTCTCAAGTATGAAGCCTTTAGGGACACAGCTGTGGCAACCAGGTTTCCCTTAAGAGAGGGCAATGGCGACCCAAGAAGGGTTTCACAACATCAAGTCCTTCAAGGTAGGATGGCAGCACCCTGAAGACAGGCGGACGGCGGCAACCCAAGGAGGAGGGGACAACGGTGGCCTCCAGATCGGTGTGGTGGCCGCACTTGCCTCGAGGGAAGCAGAAGTTGCATCGCCAAAGATATAAGAGACATTGGGAGGAAGGGGGAAGGTTTGGATCCAAAACATGATCCCACTCTGATATCACGTTCAGAGATATTAAGGAATAAAATATATTGTGAGTGTACGTGTACATTACAGATGTTCTTATATAAAAAGGGGATAGAGAGGGAAAAAAGGTACTATGCAATGTAGGACTAGAACATAATAGAGAGGAATAAGTTAAAACATATAAATACCTTAAAAATTATATATATTTATATGTGTGTATATGTATGCGGTATAATCTACTAGATGAAAGCAAGAGATGATGAATTATGAAACATGAAGCATATAAAATCAAGCATTCATTCCAAAACAAGCAAACCAATGGTTTTGTGATGCTCATGACAAGTTGTAAATAACTTTATAGGTAAATATTTCAATATATGGAGTATTGGGGTTGAGCTGGAAAGCCATCGAAGTCAATCACATGCCCATTGAGGGAGGCGAAAACAGATTAGGAAATCCTGGCCGGGTCTATGACTGGAGGACTTGTTACCAAGTAGGGAGTTGAACCAGCCAGGTCACTAGGTCAAAGCCTGGTCTTGGCCAAAACCAACTTCCATCCTTACTGTACCTGCTAGACCTGTCGGGTGGCTTGTCAAGCGACCAAACCGGTCAAGACAGGTAGGGCTTCAAAACCATGTATACATATATGACTTTTGTCTATTTTATATTCCATTTTTCCCCAAAAGGTGGACGTACTACACCAAACATTACAGAATTTCCAGCATAAAAACCAAATTCCAACTTTTTCAGCTTTGTCAAACAAAATCAAAGTTCTGTAATTGTGATTATAGTGGGAAGGCCACGACATCCAAAGTAAGGTGGCCAGCTAGCAGGTTCTAGAAGAGATAGATAAACCCTTACTCTATCGTGTGGTGGCTGTTGCTCCTATTGCCAACAAATGATGTGGCTTTTGCCTTCCTGACTATCGTACTTTGTTCCTTCTCGACTAAGAGAGCTTCCTACGGCCTTGAAGGTAGGTCTTCCTAGGAGGATGCGTAGATTAGTGCTGCATATTTAAGGTTTCTAATGCTTACATGGCTGCAAGACAGGCTTCAAGGGGACGTCTGACCTTAAGTAGGTGCCGCTCACTCCCTATTTTGTAGGTATTGCTGCTGCTCAGTCATGTCCTACTCTTATGTTTTCCATTTTTTAGCTTATATCCCTATCCCTTCAGTTCTCCTATCGCTTGAAAATTGCTAGTAATTTCCTGTGAAAAGAAGTTCAATAATCCTTGTTGGCTGTTAATCTGCAACTTTTGTCTCCTTGAATTTCTTATGAATAACAATACATTGGACGTTTTATCCATTTGCAGCTCTCTAACTCGTCATATTCGTCTACAATATTTAACATGATGAATCCCATTGGTGTTGGATACATACGGGGTACTTCCAAGACATATCAAGCATGTCCTTGTTGGTAATTTTGATGTCTGATACATGCTAAATACTTCACTAATCCTGTCCTTACTATTCCTTCCTCTGGAATGGAAGGCCATGAATACCGGAGGTGACTGGCAAGTGGATTCTACAGAAGGATATAGCTTTCTCTCCGCAATAGCTTCACTATGTTCCTCCTCAATTAAGATAGAGAGGTGTTCTTAGAAAGATGTGTAGTTGAAGGTTCTAGTGCATAGTTGGCCGCAGATCACAATTCAAGCAAAGGTGAGAGCTCGTAGTGGGCGTGGCTCTATTTTCAAGGTGTTGCTGCTAGTCTACCGTGTTTTCTTCTAGTTGTTAATATCTTGTCTTTTCTAACTTACTCCTCACTTCTGTAGTTCTCCTATGACTTGAAAGCTGTTGCTGACATAAAAAAAATCACATTCGGTTTGTTGATTTTAAAATGTTTGTTTCCCTAAGTTTCGTATGTTAATTTATTGAATACACCGTATCATCGCAACTTTCGCAATTTGACATGTTTTTCTTAAGTTTCTCAAATGATTCCCAATGATTGGATACTCTTGGAGAAATATCTGGATGCATTCAAGTGATAATCAACCTTCTTTTGCTATGGGAGTTTTGATGCATATTACATACTTCACAAGTCATGTCCATATAATTCCTTCCTTAGTAAAGGGAATGCCATTACGCCAAAAGGGATCTGGTGGACTTGTACAGGATTTGTTTCCTTCTTTGACTTTTTTCTTCCTTCCCCTGCCTTGTTTCATACACTTGTTTCTCATTTACATTCCACTCACAGTTCACATGCAGATGATGCTCCTCTATGGTGATGCTGTACTGTCTACTAGGGCTGTCAGCTTGTAACCAATTGTCAAGCATCATCTTCATCCCAAGGAGTTGCCACCTTGAGGGGAGGTCAGCCTTTGCATTGTAGTTTACAACAACTTTAGGGCCCGTCCTCCTCACTGACCCCTTCCTTGGTAACTTCCAACCTTAGGTCGCCCAGGCCCCATGCAGCCCACCACCTTTATTCCCCTCTACTAGGTTGATTCTAGCGATCATATAGCAACTTACCTTCAGCCACCCAAGATCTGCCTATTGTTACTCTGCCCCATACCCTCTCCTAGAATCCAAGGTAGTCACATTCAAGCCAACACCATGTTAGCCTCGCATCAGGTTGACGCCCTTCCTCCGACAACACAGCGGACCTGCAACTTGTAGCCAACAAGCCAGCCTCCACCCTGTAGCCTTGCTCGTTGTTGCATTACACATGGAACTTACAACATAGGCCATGGAGACAGTCTTCCCATCCCCCCATGTTGCCTTTGTTGTCCCCTTGTTGTCTCATGGTAGATTTGCCAGTATGTGCCCTACACCATAGCTGCAATATAGTGCCTCTTCTGTTGCAACTAATTTCCAGCTCGATCGACACCTATTGTCGAGGTTAACAAGGAGTTCAACACTTTCAAAACCAGCAATGAAGACACAATAAGCGGAGGTTGTACATCAACTGAACTTTTTGAAGCAACATCCAGCTTATTCGATGGTCAACTTTTAGAACGTCAAATACTAGCAAAATCTGAAAAAAACATAAAAGCTTGGGTGAATGCCGCCACCGACCTGGGTATCAGCCGAAACACTTAATTAATAACCATGTTGGAATGATGATTGTTGTCTATGTGTATTACCTGATTAGTTCTACATCTTCAACAAGTATTTACAGAGGCACCACCATCAGATGGAGGCCCAGAGGATGCTTTATGCTATCGTAAAGCTACAAGGTAGTGCTTGGCTAGGTGGAATTCCTTGTCGCACCCCCCTGAGTCATGGGAGCATCAACAAGTGTTTCCAATTGTGCCATTATCAGACATAGGCCCAGAGGTTGTTGTATGCTACCGTAAAGCTAAAAGGTAGTGCCTTGGCTTGGTGAAATACCTTGTCGCACCCTCTGACTCATGGGCCATGTCACAGTATGCCGTTAGTCGTCTAGAAACATTGTTTTGCATCATGACTACCATGAGCACTTCTAAATCCAGTTTTTCACGAAAACACAGGGCACAGACTCTGTCGCATCTCAAAATACACTTAAACAATCATTATTTATTTCACTACTTGAGAGTACACAGTGAAAATTATCACAATCATCAACGTTGGTTGTAGCCTCGATGGTCTCATAACTTTATGATACAATTAGATGGTGATAACAATCAAAGGATGAGCTACTCTGACGCATGCCAATTTAAGACATAGGTGTTTGTACATCGCTTAAACTGTTGACATCCCCTCTAGGGTCTACCCATGCCACCACAATTCCTATGTCCGCCAATGCCTCATCCTCACCAAAGTTCATGAATGCTTCAATTTTCAGGGTTTCGGATAGATCATCATAGTGTATGAATTGCTTCATGACCATCATAGTAGCCGATAAGGACGAAGACAAGAACATTAAGGATATATATATATATATATATATATATATATGTCAATATGGCTATATTGTCTTCCTCACCTAAGGGGAAACTAGGCAGGAACCTAGGAGTTTTTCAAAAAAAATTGCATATGTTTAGTTGAAGCTTTAGGATACAATTAGATGGCGATAACAATCAAAGGATGAGCTACTCTGACGCATGCCAATTTAAGACATAGGTGTTTGTATGTCGCTTAAACCGTTGACATCCCCTCTACGGTCTACACATGCCACCACAATTCCTATGCCCGCCAATGCCTCAGCATCACCAAAGTTCATGAATGCTTCAATTTTCAGGGTTTCGGATAGATCATCATAGTGTATGAATTGCTTCATGACCATCATAGTAGCCGATAAGGACGAGGAAGAGAATATTAAGGATATATATATATATATATATATATATATATATATATATATATATGTCAATATGGTTTTATTGTCTTCCTCACCTAAGGGGAAACTAGGCGGGAGCCTAGGAGTTTTTCAAAAAAAAATTGCATATGTTTACTTGAAGTTACATACACGTTTTTAATTATATTTATATATTTATATTACTAAGTGTACATAATCGGTGTTGTGTAATCTAAAGCAATCCTAAATGGACCTAAATTAGACACAAAATGACCTAAATCTGGCCTAACTTGCCCTAATTTAACCTAACTTGATCTAGATTAGACCTTAATTAACCTATATTACACCTTAAATAACCTAAATTAGACATAACTTGCCCAATTTGGCATAAATCAAACCTAGTTTGGAATAGCATGGCCCAATATGACCTAATTTCCCATATTTTCTCCTAAACTAGCCTATAAGTCTTATTACAACCCAAAATTGACCTGATATGAACTAATTCACACATAAATCATGCTATTTGCCCTTAAATTAGGCCTAAAAGGTAGTAGTTGCCTAACAAAGTCACCTAAGGACATGGGCGCCTGAGGTTTTCCCAGAGAACCTTCATAACTATGGGATACACTACTCCCATTAGTTGAGGTGGCAAGGCTTGCCTTAGCGCACCATGGGGTCGCCTACGTGGCTTTAACAAATATAGAATCAACTCTATCTTACCAATACATATTCATATGTTTTATGATTATCATAAACATGTTCCTCTCATATACATATACTTTATGGTTATATGCGTAGCTACATGCATATATTTATGGTTAATTCCCTCATATACATATATTATATAATATTAAAATAAAACCTAATTATATTTTTGTTACTTCCTAATTAACAACAATGCTAAAAAGAAAAAGTTATACATAATGTGAGAGATAACAAATTAACAATAAAATGATAAATAATCTCATGACGCCAAGTCTTAAGAAAAATAATGATGATTCTTCATAAGATAGCCCACAAAATAGAATATGAATTGAAGGTGCATAATAAGTCAATTAAGAAAATGTGCATTACATGTATTAAACCCAAACTTGGATGATATTGGACACATGATATAGACAACAATGTTAAAATTTGAACATTAGCATAATACAAAAAGCCATATATATGCCCCAAGACTTGTCAAAACATGTAGGTGAGTTGGTGTGTGGGCAAGTCAAAATGGGGGCAAGGGAATCGAGACTATGGAAGGATGTAATGAGGAAAAGTTGGTGAGTTTGCAATGAGGGTTGGTTGTGTCGAGCGACTTAGTGTTGCGCCAAGGTGACGTTGGGGTCACCCTAGGACGGGGAGAGAGAGCAGGGATCTAACACGGGTGGGGAGTAGGTTGCCACATGGGGGAGGCTAGCGCAAGGGAGAGAGCACGCGCTCTGTTTTGTTGTGTGAGGGCCTTCATCTGCCGCTCCCAAGGGGCGACAGATAGGTCTAGATGGTTGGGATCCTAGTGGCGACAGACTTCCTGGGGGTGACAGCGAGTCCTTGTGGCTATGACTAGGCAATGGGGAAACCATTACAGAAGTCAAGCTATTGCGTGAGGAAAGAAAAGGAGAGGAATAGGTTGCATGTGACAAAAGAGAGTGAAGGGGTAACATCCCAGTAAGGAAGATGACATAGGTAGAAGGAAGAAGGTATAGAGATCGCACCCAAATGAACAAGGGTCGGAGTTGATACTGCTTAATGTTGAACCTCAATGGAGAAGAGGAGAGACCAAAGAAGAAAATTGTTAGAATATATTATTAGCCTATATAGTTAATAATTAGTTAATGGGCTTTAGTGTCTCGGCCCATATATCCTGCTTGAGTCCCAAGTCTGTAAGTCTCCACCCTTTATTTAGGACGGGTGTGCCATCTAATAAACAATATCACAATTGAGTTTCCCCTCACATCTTTCAACATGGTACCAGAGCATCGATTTTAATCTAGGGAAACCAAGAAAGAGCCTCTGCCTGCGGGCGGCTGTCCTCGCTTCTTGGCTTAGCCGCTCGCCAGGCATCCATGGTCGTCTCCTTTTTTCTTCCTTCGTCATAAAAAGGCAATCTTTTGTGGGCGCTTTCCATCCCTACCATTGTCTACATTTATCTGCTTCCTCGAGTCTTATTTATTTAATTGTCGCTTCTTAACATCCTCCTCGCCTTGGCGCACGTGAAACTTGTCTTTGGCAGCCACAACGCCAAGGAAATCTTCCTTTTGGTCTAAGATATTATTTTCTCATTTCATTCTCCAATAGCAACACCAATCGTTCCAACCTATATTTCCTTTTCTCATTTCCCGTTTGAACCATCGTCCATTATTGTTTCTTTGTTTTTTTAAAACCTCATACCAACCACCTTTCCTTTTTTATTTTATACAGTCAACATTGACCAGCTCCTCTCCAATACTCTTTCCTTTTTTATCGCACCCCTACCTCTTTTATTTGATGGTAACTTCCCTTTCCAGTGGCACTTTTCTTTAGCCATGCCATTTATTTTTGCCGTCTATGACTTACAAAAAAAGAATGTGGGGGACCATTGTGTTACATAAAAGAAAAAGGCATGAACGAAAATAGGAGAAATTGGAGATAGAACATTCTTGAAGGGGAAAGGAAAGATATTGAATTGAAGAAAAAAATGGGAACAAAGCAAAAAAAAGAAACAAAAGACCTTGTCCTAGTTTATAAAGCAATAAAAAAGGGGGCATTGTGCTTTTCTTCTTCCTCTCCATTAAAAAAAATCCCCCTACCACCCCTCATGTGTAATTTAATTTACACGTGCAGGGGGTAGTGTCTATTTTCCGCACCAACTACTTAATCATTTCGTAAATGGTGTGCAGGAGAAATAGAGGAGAGAGCCGCACCAACTACTCAATCATTTCATAAATGGTGTGCAGGGGAAATAGAGGAGAGAGAGAATGTATGAAGAGGGAATGTGAGAAGAAAGAGTTGAAAGAAAAAATATGCATCAGTCCAGGCTATTTAGATCTCCACGGAGCTTCTTGTTATTCCGTACATCCATCTTCCGATGTCTTTGTGACGCTTCATTCCCACTAAGCATCGTGCTTCCAGTGTATTGTTGGTGTATATTTCCCAATGACATTGTGCTTTTTTTTCATCTTTTCAGTGCATCATTGACATATCTCTTTCCCAATGACATTGTGCTATTTTGTGCACGTGGGTTAACTATTTGTGCTTCATTCCAGTTGGTCGTCGCTTTTTTCATGCATTGAAGGATCTTAGTTGAAGCATCGACACCAAGCTTATAGCATTCATATCGCATTATGTATAGCTTGTTGCGCTTATTCCAGCCTCTTGTTCCCTCTGGTGTTAATATTGTTTCAATTGCTCATTCTCACTACATTCTCATGAGATGGATAGTTACTTCTTCACAAGCTCGTCAATTTCTAGCCTGCAGATCATGTATCTGCAAGGATTCATCCAAATTTTTTATCTTCACCGAGCTACTTTTGTTTTGTCTTCTCCAAGTTGCATCTGTTTACATGACTCTTCTGCTAATCTACTTGGGATTCTCCTTGATGGTGCCCTTCATTCCTATCAAGCCCCCAAGGTTCATGGGCCAGATTTATGGAACCAGTATGGCAGCCATCAACACCTCGCCCAGCTTGTGTTCGTGCCACGTTATGCACCTCTATGGTCTTCTGCGTTAATTCCAGTTGGCTACACTTCTCAGATGACTTGAAGATGCCTCTATTGCTGCATCGACATTGTGCCTCCGCGTTTGTGTCGCGTTATGTATGTTGATTGTGTTGATTGTGCACTTATACCGCTCGCACATTCCCCTTAAATGAAGATGGCATAGTCGGGTACTTTTGATCGTCTACTCCAGTTTGATTGCGACGAGTTTTTGCTATGGCGTTTCGGTTCCATTTATCAGATGTCCTTCATTCCAAATACACTTCAGAGACCTTCTCAAAAGCTGAAGCATTTCCAGTCTGCAGAACACAACTCAAAAGAGGCGTCATCATATGTTTTTAGTTAGGAAGCATTGTTTAAGGGGGAGTAACAATTTTTGTATGGGGAGTGACAATGTCATCTTTATCATTTAATCAAGTCTTGTAAGTCCAAGGTAGGACATGAGTTTCATTCATGCTCCAGCCTAAGGGGAAGTATTAGAATATATTAGTAGCCTATTTAGTTAATAGGATAATTATTTAAGGGATTTAAGCGTCTCAGCCCATATATCCTGTCTTGAGTCCGAAGTCTGTACGTCTCCACCCTTTCTCCTATATTTATAGGACATATGTGCCATCTAATAAACAATATCACAAGTGAGTGTTCCCCTAACCTTTCAACAATAATAAATCTCTCTCTCAATAAATGCAACTTGCATCTCTTGTAGCATATCTCGTATAAAGGCATCTAAGCGGCCAAACCGCTCATCACGGTCTGCCAAGCGCTCCAACTTTGCAACTTTCCATTGAACTCTTCATTGCGCACCATGATGTCCATTGGTGGAGTGTCAAACTATTGTGAAAGTGTATCACAGCCCCTGACCTGCGGATCCAACTCAGCGGTGAGTAGGTCGGAAGAAAAAATTTCTAATTTTGGGTATCTAAGGAGTGCCAAATTGCACGTCAACTGAAATAGAAGCATAAAAATCTTGGGACGATGTTTACGACTCCTCGAGACATGGAAAATGCTCAAGAAAGAGGAGAATCATCCAAAAAACGAGATCTACAACCCTAAGCCTATTGCGATGTACACCTATAGTAGATCATCAGCAGTAGCGGTCGGTCATAGAGCTTGTTGCTCCTTGCTTTGGGCTCCTCTGGTCTTGAGGCCTTAGGGGGCAAGGGGTTGTCTAGCGTCGTTAGTGCCACCCTCGCATCAAGGTGCCTCCTCGTGTGATGTTGGTTGGTGACTTCTGCCAACGGTTTAGCGGTTGTCTGCCGCCAACTAGCTAAGTCTGGACGTTGTTGGAGGGGAGCCCGAAGGTCAGCCTCCCATAGGGTCGTGGCTGGGGCAACTGGGGAGTCGGGAAAGCTGAAACAGACGTAGGTAAGAGGGCACTTGGAAAAAAAGAGTAAGAATTAGAGGCACGGTGGTTGTAGGAGATTAGGGTAAGGGTTGAGGAAACTAGGAGGAAGCAGTTAATCAGAAGATGGGATGAACAGTGGCGGCGTACTATTCATGAACAGATTTTATTAATGGATGGGTGGGGTAATCCTAACCTAGCATTTGGGATTAATTGATGGTGGAGGACATGTGGGATGGGTTGCACCTAGGGTTTTGTTCAATTTCTAAGGTCCTGAGATCTAGACCTAGGGTTTAGGTCTCAAGCTCTAATGCCAATTGAGCAAACCACATTGCAAAACAAATTTCATTCACAATTCAACCATGTCGGACAATATCCTCGGGTATGGATTTATATAATAAACTCATAGGAAGCCCTAGTAGGCTTATTTTCGCTAATAACCTACCAAAATTGGAATAAAACTAAATAATTAAAAGTTACAAGTTTGTCCCTAATGTTATGCTTGGGTCCTAAAACTGAAACAATTGCATAACAAACCCTAGACAAAACCAATGACACAAACCAAGATATAACAACTAAATAATGGACAAACATAAATAGAAGACAACTCGCGACACACTCAAATCAAGAGGTTGCCAAACCCTAGCCAGGCTCCAGATGAGCATATTGTCCTACATCACCTAGACCTAAGGCAATTGCGTAGATTGCCAAATAAAATATACAATCAAAATAAAACAATTAAAATATGCAGCTAAGTGCACAAAACTAGATAAATTGCACTTAGATACCTTCATATAAATGTAATACAAAATCAAGCTAAAGAAGTTGCATTCATGCTGCAACAAATCCCTTTACGAGATTTATTTATTCTCTCTCTTCTTATAGACTCAGGATAACCATATTTTAAAACTATCTTCCTGGTTTGATTATGTCTTCCGATCCGATCCACTTCTCCCCATTTAACATCACAAGCAAAACTAAGTGGAAACTTTAAAAAGTACTGGCAGATAAAACGGGATCTCCAAATCCCCACATATTGACATTTCTTCTATATATGTGTGGTTCAAGTAAACAGCAAGATATCAGAAAGATAAGAAAATCATTCTGGCACATACTTCTCATTCGATGCATGCATGTAGCTATAGAATAAATGATGGCCATCATGCATACTCATCGTATTTACCTAAAAGTTTCTGGATTGTCTTTAAGATCCCTCATAAACTCAGACTCAGCAGATGAACGCCCAGAATTAGATACATCTCCAGCATCAAAATATTTTTCCTCCTTTGAGGGTGTCATTGTGTGTCTCACGGG
The DNA here is from genome assembly GCA_963693085.1 of Alisma plantago-aquatica. Classification (NCBI taxonomy): domain Eukaryota; kingdom Viridiplantae; phylum Streptophyta; class Magnoliopsida; order Alismatales; family Alismataceae; genus Alisma; species Alisma plantago-aquatica. The sequence goes on along the minus strand of OY856414.1, from coordinate 398,611,142 downwards.
TTCAGCATCTGAAGTGATAGGTTTCTCCTCCTCTGTTATTTCTTCAATAAAAAGACCTGCTTAAAAAAGTGAATAAACCCTGCATATGCTTTGGAAATAGTCATGTTCTGAAGCTTTTATGAAATAGCAGACCTTTTGGTTTGTTTTCGTCAGTGCCTTCAATACGTAGCTTCTCACTTGCTTCCCTGATGTAACATTATTCCCAAATATGGTAAGCTGATAACTACGTTATGGAGAGAGAAAAATTCAAATCTCATATCATGAATTTGTTTCATACCTTAATGAATCCAATATAGTTTCATCATCACGAGAGTTTTCATGGGCATTTCTCAAATCAGATACAGCAGCCTGTTTCAGTTCACAAGTAAAAAAAGTCTAAGACCAGTATGTAAGAAATAACAATGTTTCAAATGAAACGAACAGAAATAGGTTACCGCTAGATTTCCCAACTCCTTAAATGCTTGACCTCTACGATAAAGCGCTTTAACATTCGTGGAATCATGTGCTAGAACCTGAAGTTACATATATTACATCAACATCAGGGTCTATCATTAATCTGAATTGCGTATGAAGATTGTACATAAAAGAATATAACAACTTTTTAGTTTTTAGAAGAGATTTTTTTTTCCCAAATTTGACCCCATCACTTGGGCACTATAGTCCAAACCCTTGAGTTATTTTAAAAAAAAATGATTTCTATGGAAATTTGCTTAGATAAGCTATGACAACTATTGACATTGTTTTAAGAATCCTGCCTAGAAGTTTAGAACTTCCAGCATCCATCCAATCCATGGTTTTTTTTTATATAACCTGAACCTACATATGAGCTTGTGTCTCCTGCCTAGTAAGCAAGATCCTACAAAAACAACTATATAGCTCCGCTATATCTCCGATCAGAGATTTTCAGATTGATGGTTAATTTACACATTGCAAATGAGGAGGCAAAGTTTTCATGTAACCCTTGAACTAAAGGCCCGTTAAGAATAGATGTTGCATACTACAAAAGACATTGTGACCTTCCAAAGATAACCGGCTCCTGTAGAAACAGTATAGACAAAAGATCATTTGGACATATCTAGCAGTCAACTGTAACTTTCATTTTATCATGTGCCCACTTTATACATTTTTTTCACGGGCATTGAATGCAGGTTTTAGCAAGTAATCGTGCATTTCAGTAACTAATACTCGTCAAGAATTTTTACACACTAGCATGAAGAAATGGGTGCTTGAAGGATCACATGCGGGAATGATATTCTTACTCTTTTTCTCGACAAAAATGTTGGCAGGTATTTCTGGTTTTGCAACTGTTATGTTGCTTTTTTCAAGTGTCACTGTAATCGCCGACTTTTTGAGAAATGTGTATCAAATGCGTGATTTTCTTGCACAGCATATGCGATGGCCAAATAACTCCCTGTCTAAAATGATACATTCTATTCATGAGTTTCGAGTTAATTTTTCATGTTTTACATTTTTCTCTAGTTTTATACTTTGTTTAGATTCTTATTTAGTTTTGATATCCATATATGTAATACACATATAAATAATTAAATATATATAGGTGTAAATGTAATATATGTATGCAGTATGCATGTGTGTAATATGTATGTAATATATGTGATGTGGAACAAGTCCTACTCTTGGGTCCGAATGCCTGAGAATGCTTCTAGGGTTTTCTTAGCTTTTAATAAGTTCTTTTGTTTTAGCTTTTTAGGATTTATTATCAAATGTTTCAGTAATAGGAGCTATATGTAATGTTTGGGGACTTTTTTGTAAGTTCACAAATTAATTAGTTTATTTCCCATTTAAGTTGGGTCATTAGCGGAAATGTGGTGATTCGAGCTTCGCGCAAGTTATCTAAAGTAACCCATGTCCGGGGGTATTGTCAGACATATTGAATTAGATGAACAAATTGAGTTTTTGCGACGTAGTTTGCATCAATATGTTCGCAGTTTATGTATATGTGTGTGCTATATATATATATATATATATATATATATATATATATATATATATATATAGAGAGAGAGAGAGAGAGAGTCAGGCTAGAATACACTCGAGTGTACAGATCACGCCGTACACCCCAATGGTGTTTGCCTATCGAGACCATGTTTTTCCAAAATCTAATCCATTGATCTTCATGGTTACAATAATAATAGGTCACATACAAAATTTGAGCTCATTTGGATGAGTGTAAGTCACTCATCCAAGGATAAGAAAATCGACGCACAAAACTAATTTGAAATACATGATTCTTGCCTCCTTTAGATGCACGACCTATAAGTGTCCAAATGAGCTAATTTTTTTTATATAGTATGTTCTTATGATAATTAAGAAGATCAACGGTTTAGATTTTTCAAAAATTTACTGCATCTTCAAAAATGACTGAGGTGTACGGTGCCTCCGGTACACTCGAGTGTACAGTTGATTTAGATTTTTCAAAAATTTACTGCATCTTCAAAAATGACTGAGGTGTACGGTGCCTCTGGTACACTCGAGTGTACACTGTACACTCGAGTGTACCGGAGGCACCGTACACCTCAGTCATTTTTGAAGATGCAGTAAATTTTTGAAAAATCTAAATCGTTGATCTTCTTAATTATCATAAGAACATACTATATAAAAAAAATTAGCTCATTTGGACACTTATAGGTCGTGCATCTAATGGAGGCAAGAATCATGTATTTCAAATTAGTTTTGTGCGTCGATTTTCTTATCCTTGGATGAGTGACTTACACTCATCCAAATGAGCTTAAATTTTGTATGTGACCTATTATTATTGTAACTGGATGAGCTCAAATTTTTTATGTGGCCTATTATTATTGTAACCATGAAGATCACTGGATTGGATTTTAGAAAGACAAGGTCTAGATAGGCAAACACCATTGAGGTGTACGGCATAATATGTACACTCGAGTGTATTCTAGTCTGACTATATTTATGTGTGTGTATAGATATATGTAAACATATTACTTTGATATTATGTCTTGTTATATTACTCTCTTTAATTATATTTGCTAAATATGTTTTGTTTCTTCTCTCATGTCCAAGAAAAGATAGGGTTCTGTAATTATCCAAGTCACATCAATAGTAATTACTAACTTTAAATAGTATCAAATGTGTTCGATCCCCCTTGACCCCGACCCTGTGCCACCCCCCACCCACCCTTCACCCCAAGTCCCAACTATCCTCTATTGCATCTCGTGCGTTGCATCTTGGTGCTTTCTCTACTACTGACCGCCTAGTTTTCCAGATGCTTCTTGTGCTAATTAGAATTCATAAATCGGATCTAATTTTTGACCTAACCGATATTGTGGGCTCCGTCCCTGCACCTAGATTTTTTAGCTTAAGGGCCGGACAAATGTCTTTTCAGGTCGCACAAAGATCTATTTATTTTCCTTCTCAGATCTGTCTAATCGGGTCATGTAGCACATTGACTCACATTATTTGTTACTCTCATCCACTTTTTGCCAACATATACATTACTTCAACCATTGTTCAAGTTATGTCCATGGTGTCCAACGATCCGTTCTGCATATTGTGCGTCACGACTGTCAAGTTGGATGGCTCCAACTATCGTACATGGTTTGCCTCCTTTCAGTTACATCAAAGCCCATGGAGATTGCTCATACCTTGCTTTTGATTTTCCGCCTACCCCTACTGCCACTAGTGATAATAAAACCAGACAGGCTTATGATCTTTGGGTTAAAGAAGGCTCGAGCGTCATAATGTGGATGGTGAGTAGTGTTGAATCAAAAAATAATCAGTCTCTTCTTCGACTCCAGACTCCCTTTGAGATCTTCAAAAATCTCGCTAAGAAGGAATAACCCACCTATGGCTCTGTTGAGGAGTACTACAACCAATGTTGTGCACTTTGGGAAGGGTTGAAGGTTTATCATCCTCTCTCTACTGATATCAAAGAAATTTAGCATCAGTGTAATAAACTTCAATTGGTCCAATTTCTTGTTGGTATGTTGTCTTCCTTCCCTAGAGTTGTTGATCAGATCTTATGATGTGATCCCTTGCCTACTCTGCGTGATGTTCTCAAGCGGGTCCAGTGCCTACCATCTATCTACTCTTTGCCCTCTGAACCCTCAGAAGTTGTTGCTTTGGTTGTTCGCTCAGGGACTCTGGTCATGGTCGTGGCCATGGACATGGTTGCTCTTTTAGAGGTCCTGGAAGAGCTTTGCCTCCCTCTGGCCCTGGTTGTGTACAGCCCCCTCTTGGTTAGAGATATTATAACTTTTGTGGTCAACTAACCACACTACAGATCGATGTTGAGCTAAACATGAAGAACCGACATGGGACAATCATATTACTACAAAGACTTCACCAACCCCATCTACCCAACCCTCTATTGCGTGGATCTGCTCCGAGTTTGAGAAGCTTCTCAAGCTCACCTTCCCCCTCTGATAACTGATGTGCATCTCAAAGGATGTTCCGCTTTCCTTGCTTCCTCTACTTCATATGTAAAAATAAATGGGTTATTGTTTCACGTGCTTCCTCCCATATATCTAGAAATTCAACCTTATTTATAGATCTTAGCAAAACTATGGTTGTTCCTTCGGTCACATTGGCTAATGGTTCTCAAAATCCGATACACGGCATCAAGAATATTTGCACACCTACCAATTTACTTATGCGCACTGCACTCTATGTTCCCAAATTCCCTTTGAATCTTCTATCTGTTAGTAGAACGGTTAAGAGCCTTCAGTGCTCTATAGCTTTTGACCCTAATGATTGCCAGGGTCTCTGCACGAGGATGAGGATTGGTTTGGGCCATGAGGGACTTGATGGACTTTATTATCTAGATACACCGAAGACTATGTCTATTCCTTAGCTCGCTTCTTCTATGACCAATCTACAACAGCACTACCGTCTTAGCCACCATTTTGTTGCAAAGTTGAAGTGTTTATTTCCTACTGTTATGGATATTGTATTTCATTGTGAAACTGGTCATCTTGGCAAACAATCTCATGTGGTTTATCCTAACAAAAATACTATTGGTTCAAAATATTTGTTTAATTGGTGCATGTTGATATTTGGGGTCCTTGTTTGCTTACAAGCATTTCAAGCTATTTTATGACATTCATAGATAATTTCTCTAGAGCTACATGGTTGTTTTTGCTCAAGGGTCGGGCTCATATTATGGATACTAGTACTGTCTTTTTTATTGAAAGTAGAACTTAATTTGATAAACCTGTTATCATTTTGTAGAACTGATAATGAACAAGAATTCATGCAAAAGTTTGTTAGTCAGTTTTGTAAAACAATGGGCACTATTCACCAAACCCCATGCTTCTATACCCCACAACAAAGTGTTGTTGTTGAAAGGAAGAATCATTATCTTCTGGAAGTACCACATACTCTCCTTCATTACAACGTCCTCAAGAGGTTTTGGCCTAAGGCGGTCTCTACCGCTTGCTATTTAATTAACAAGATGCCACCATTTGTGTTGAAAATCTTCCTTACACTATCATGTATTTGGATGCACCACTATTCTGCGTTTCACCCAAAACTTTTGGCAGTACTTGTTTTCCTAAGAATCTTTGCCCTAGTTTGACAAAGCTTGACCCACGGTCTACCATGTGCATCTTCTTAGGGTATTCTAGGACTCAAAAAGGATTCGGGTTTTATGATCCCTCTGTCAAGCAGTGGTTTGTAAGTGTAGAGGTGGTTTTCTTTGAGCACGTGGTGTTCTACTCTAAGAAAGGCTATTCTTTATATCCTGATGTGTTGGATTATACTTTCTTACCCATATTTGTTCATTTGTTGAGGCAACCTTGCATGAGAATACTATTGTTTTTGTTTGGCCCTTCATTTGTATTAACGAAGACCTAATGCTACAATCCCTCCATGGTCCCTTCCTCGCCCAACCTCAATCTTTGTCAGCATATCTAGACACCTCCTAGGTAGTAGCCTATCGTTCAGAGCTACTAATAGGCTTACAGAAAGGTGTTTGTTCTTGTACGATGCATCCTAAAAGTAGTTTTTGCTCTACTACTAACCTTAAAACATTTTTTGCCTATTCTATTTTTGTCAGTTCTTTTATATGTTTTCCTTAGACTACTGCCCAAGCACTGTAACATCCCAAATGGCCTGACTGAGATGAGCACACTTTCTGATTGACGTATGTGAGACCTAGTTGATCCTCCTTCCGATTGCTCTCCAGTGGGATGTCGATGGATTTTTATTGTTAAGTACCAACCAGATGGTACCTTTCAAAGCCTGCCTTGTTGTCAAAGGATACACTCAAACTTATGGACCCACTTTGTTGCCAAAGGATACACTCAAACTTATGGAGTGGATTATTTTGAAACCTTCTCCCCGGTTGCTCGCCTTAATTCTATTTGGGTATTTGTTGTTGTTAATCTTGATTGGCCCTTCTTTGAGTTGGATGTGAAGAACGCCTTCTTATATGGTGATATGAATGAGGTGTATATGGAGCAACCTCCTAGATTTGTTGCGTAGGGGGGAGTATTCTAAAGTTTGTTGACTTTGCAATGTGATCTATGGTTTGAAACAAAGTCCAGGAGCGTGATTCGATAAATTGAGTCAAATTCTTATCAAATTCCATTTCAGTCAGTCTCATCATGATCATTTAGTTTTCATTAAGAATAATTTGGACTTGTAATCTTGATTGTGTATGTTGATGATATTATTCTGTCTCATAATGACCAAGAAGGCATACAAGTTACAAAGGAGTATCGGGATAAACATTTTATTACCAAAGATTAGGAAAACATCAATAGTTTGTAGGCATTGATGTTTCACGTTTTTCTTCTGGAATCTGCTTATCACAAAAAAAGTATGTTCTTGATCTCTTAAAGGAAATTGGCCTAGTGAGAACTAAACCTCATCAGTATTCCTCTTAAACAGAATACCAATTGGGATGATGACTCTTCTCCTACATATCATGATAAACAATAGTATAGAAGACCGATCAGTAAGTTGATCTAATTAAATGTTACTAGAGTTGATATTTCTTTTGCAGTAGGATTTGTCAATAGGTACGTGGACAAACCTCAACAATGTCACTGGGATGTCATCTGTCATATTCTCAAGAATATAGCAGCTTTCTTAGGAAAGGTCCACTATATAGGCGACATGGGCACTGCAAACTATTGGTTACTCTGATTTTGAATATGATGGTAGCAGAACTGGTCGCAAATCTACCTTTCGTTAGTGTACATTTGTGGAGGAAGTCTTATTACATAGCGAAGTAATAAAGCAAATTGTTGTTGTCTGAATGAGTGATGAAGCTGAGTATAGAGCTATGGCTCATACTACATGTGAATTAATGTGGGTGCATAGACTTCTGTAAGAATTCAACATTTATGATCCTGGACATATTCCTATGTACCATGACAATAAAGCTCCTATCTTCGTTGCTTGCAATCCCACCTTCCATCAGCACAATAAACACATAGAGGTGGATTGTCACTTTATTAGAGAAGCCATTATGTTTGGACGTACATCTACTCCTTATATCCAAACTCATGATCAGGTTGCTCACATCTTCATTAAGTCTCTTCCAAAGACCAGATTTGCTATAATGGTGGACAAGATGGCATGCGAGCTATCTATGCTCCGGCTAGAGGGGGGTGTTTACATATTAATTATGTATTAGTATTTTATTCTCACTAGTTATCCCATATTTGTTTTACTTTTTCTCTCTTGTCCTATAAAAGAGAGGGTTATGTAATTATCTAAATTACATCAATACTAATTACTAACTTCACAATATGCACACACACGGACACATACACTCCGCCACACGCGCACACACATACGCCCCCCCCCACACACACACACTATATATATATATATATATATATATATATAGAGAGAGAGAGAGAGAGAGAGACTCAGGCTAGAATACACTCAAGTGTAATCGGAGCAGAATACACTCAAGTAGTTTTTCATGATGCAACATTTTTTTTCAAAAATCCAATCCATTGATCTTCTTAATCATCTTGTGAATAACTCATATAACAAATTTGAGCACATTTGGACATTTATAGGTCATGTTATAAAGACCGCAAAAATTATGCATTTCAAATTTGTTTCGTGCGTCGATTTTGTTGCCCTCGGATGAGTGTAAGTCATTCATCCAAATGGGCTCAAAATTTGCATGTAGCCTAATTATAGTATGACAATGAAGATTAATGGTTTACATCTTGTAAAAAACAGTCTTGATATGCAAACACACTTGAGTGTATCCATGCAATCTGTACACTCGAGTGTATTCTAGCCTGACTCATATATATATATATATATATATATATATATATATATATATAGAGAGAGAGAGAGAGAGAGAGAGAGAGTCGGGCTAGAATACACTCGAGTGTATTCGGAGTAGAATACACTCGAGTAGTTTTTCATGATGCAATGTTTTTTTCAAAAATCTAATCCGTTGATCTTCTTAATCATCTTGTGAATAACTCATATAAAAAATTTGAACACATTTGGACATTTATAGGTCATGTTATAAAGACCGCAAAAATTATGCATTTCAAATTAGTTTCGTGAGTCGATTTTGTTGCCCTCGGATGAGCGACTTACACTCAACCAAATGGGACACACACACACACACACATATATATGTATATATATACACATATATATATATATCTATATGTATATATATATGTATATATATATGTATATATATATATATAGAGAGAGAGAGACTCCGTATAAAAAACTCGTTAAGGGTTTCTTCTGCATTTCTTTCTTTTATTTTTTAAAATTAGATAATAGTCCTTGCATTTGTGGGAGGTGGCATAGCAATTTTTATACATTTTTGGTTACAAAAGTCTTTTTTTCTATTAAGGTAGTCGCGTAAGAGCACAAAACTGTTTGAATGTAATTTTTTTCTTAATTTTTTTAATCACGAATTGGTCATTGTGTATTCTAATAAGGCATATGAATGGTTGCAGAGAGGTTGAATGTAATTTTTGCCTTTAGATTTTCAAATGACAAATTGGCGATTGTCTTACAATATATAGAAGGTCGTGGGAAGAGCTGCATGCAATTTGTACCTTTAGTTTTTAAAATTACTGATTGAGCCTTGTGTATCCTTATAAGGTTGTATGTATCGCCAGAATGTGAATCCTACCTGTCTCCGCACTCACGTCGTCTTTTTGGTGTTGTTATACTTGGGAGAATAGTCACAATATACTCTGACTTCTAGAAAAAGACTCGTTTTAAACACGAATATTTTCCTACACGTATGAAAAGGCCGAATAATTCCCAATTCCTGAATATTACATTTAATTCCCGTCTTATTCGTGAAGTACTCACGTTTATGTCTTTTTTTCCTTTTTATGTTCTTTTCCCATACTATATTGAATAAGACTCTTACTTTGAGTGCATATATGTGTGTATATATGTAAACGCATATATGTATATGTATCTGTATGTAACAGTTATAGATTTATGTATGCAATATATATGTGTGAAACATATATATACATATATATATATGTATGCATGCGATATATGTATATATCCTCCAATTTTTCCCGACCTTCTCCCAAATCGTTGTCCGCATTTTTACCGTGTTTTGACCCTTCGTTACCCAAAATTCCCGCACAATTGCCGAATTTTGAATTTTTCAGCTCAACAGATGATATCCCGAATTTGCGAGTAGGCTTGGGAATGCGACGCGATCAGAATCAAATGAGGTGGAAGATGTGGTCGCTCTAACGTGACACCTGGAAGGATTCACACAGTGACGTTGTTAACACTGGGAAACATTTATTATTACAGTTATGCTTTGAATCTCTTTTCAGTGGTCTTTTTCTTCCTTAACTGTGTGTCGGTGCGTGCGCGCGTGTGTGTGCCCGTGTCCGTCTCTCTCTCTATAGGTGTGTATAATGTGTGTATCATATAGATATGTATGCATGATCTATGTATATGTATGTGTGTGCATGTATAGTCTTCATATTTTTTTAGTTTTACCATTTTACCTAATTTCCTGCATAATTTCCAAATTCTACATTTGTCAGCTTAGCCATATGTCTCTTGAATATATTATCAACCAAAATAACAACCGTCCAAGTTGATGGAATGGCGTAATTTCATTTTTAATTTCTATTGACTTCTTACTGCAATCAAGTTAGAAAAAAAAACTACTTCCAATCTCCTGCAGCATAAATGTGAACTATCCTCATTATTGGCTAAGATATTGGGATTAGATAAGCAATTGAAAGTAACATATGCCCCGAAGCTAAATTATCATCATCATCAGCCTCAATGCCAACTATGATAGGGTCGGCCCCCTACTCTAATTTGTTGGGGTCATACTTTCGAATACCCTCCAACAGTACAAGTACATATCATATGTTTTAAAGGAACAACACAAAGCCTTAACATCGTCGATATTTTATAGGTTATATTGAAGAGTCAACCCAATCAGCATTTACATATACGAGCGAAGTGGGTAAGGTCTGGTACGCTGAAGCCTTATAGTTAAACTCTAAGCAATACTGAGTATTCTCTGCCCCATAGCAGATGTATATGCTATCATAATTCATCAAAAGTTTTTTATTTTTGCAATTATACAATCATGCTTTCGGAATTCCTGAGATTGTATAAGCAGGTATCTATATCTTTTTTAAGAGAAGCAACCACTTAGCACTAAATTCATCATCATCATCATCATCATCATCATCTAAGCCTCAATCTCAACTATGTTGGGGTCGGCTACATGGATCCTTCATTTCCATTCAGCTCTATCATGGGCCATATTCTGATTGAGATGTAGAGATTCAAAATCTCTCTTTATAAGCTCATCCCATGTTAATTTAGGCCTTCCTCTTCTTCTATTTATAGTGTTTGGCTCAATAGCATTGCTTCGTATAGGCGCACTAGTAGGTCTGCGTTGCACATGTCCGAAGTGTGAACCAGATCAACATTTATATCTACGAATAAGGTGGATAAGTCTTGTGCGTGTTACACAATAAATTGAAGCAATTTAAAGTAACGTATGGCCCATGGGCAAAGGATATGCTTCACAATTTGTTATCAAGACTCCTGTACTTGTATTCGCATGGTGATACTTTTTTCATCCCTTAGACAATACAAGTAGGTGTTAAAATGTTTTGAATCAGCAACCAAACATTTATGTTGTATTACAGATATTATGGATTATATCAAAGTGTAAACCAGATCAACATTTACATCTATGGATAAGGTCTGCCAGGCTGAAGGCTTCTGAGAATCAAAAACTCTAAATCGTGTCATGATCTTTGAGGAAGTAGTTGACATTTATATTGGAGAGAGTGTAACTATATATTATCTTGAGTTACATGATTGTCTTACTTGAGAACCCTCTTCTATGCATTCCTCAAACTGCCTTGTTTTCAGATAGCATGACATCAGGTTGAGGGAACATTGTGTCTGGAGAGTTGTAAACTTGGGCAGAGGAATACCCTTCAAATTGTTCTTTGCCTGGCGAGTGTAACAATCAGAGCCTAGCTACAAAAGACAATATAAGTAAAAAAAAAAAAAAAATACCAAGAAGAGGGATCAGTGATGCTTACAAGCAAGTATTTCTGAGCAGCCTCACGAAATTTGCCCTGGCTGTGAAGTTCATTCCCCTGGATCAAGTGAAAGACTTCATGTCAAAGGATATATACCATAATTGAAGTAATGAAATTGCTTGCCAATATCTAGCAGGGTGAAAGAGCTTTATCCTACTGCAGGCCTTGCACCATTAGACATATAATTGCATTGTATACTAGCCAAACAGCAAGTTGATCTGGCTGTGGGATGAGAAAATTTGTCTGGTAAGTGGCATGAAAATTTAGGGCTATACACATATGATGTTTGGTTGACTGCAAGTTCATATTGTGTGTGATGCTATTATAAGTGGGTGACAGTTGTTTATCTTCTAAACCAGATATAAGAGGAAACAAGCATTTGAGCCTCAATACAAAAATAGAATACAACAGCGTAGTCAACTGTTCAGTTGGGAGCAACCTTCAAAAAAGAAACCTCAAGTTGGGGACAGAGGGCTTAGGTTTGCCACCAGCTGCATGTGGCTTCTACAAACATTAGCTCGTCTTAATATTTTCTATATTAAAAAATTAAAAGGAAGTGGTTTCATGCGGTTGATGTGCTAGCCACTACGGGGCGACCTATTTCCAACCAACAAAACAAGAAAGAAAGCAGTCCTATAGACCTAGAACTATACTATTGATAATCAGTTGATCAAGGACAACGAGCAGCCACCAATTGAGCATGTCCTCGTAACTGTTACAGCCGTTTCATTGCTGCAGTGACACTAGCAGTTTTGATGTCCTCATTTGACATCAATTCTAGGCAAGGAAACTGGATGACCGCATACCTGTTGCTTCAGCATCTGAGCCGCATTGTACTCATAGGAGGCTTGGGCGTCTGCGCGGGCACGCATAGATGCAATCTCCTCGGGCGATGCACTGGCCATCTTCTTGCTGATCTCGACCATATCCTCGGGACGAGTGTGCTTAAGCTGCTCAGCTGCTGCCTTTATATCCTCAGCCCGCAGGTTCTTCATGCTTTCAGAGGCCATTTTCATCAGGTCGGGATTAGAGAACATCTGCACAAAGATCAGTCACGGTTTGTTAAGCCCCCGAGATACTAACCCATAGAGAAATGGATCGGAAGGAGGAGAACGGTTAGCAAAGCACAATTAAGAATCAAGCAGCAGTTGCATGGTCACTAGAAGCACGGACAAGACACGAACAGCAAAAGCAACCAGCTGAGAAGAGGGGTCACACAAAGACTGTTGCTTTTGCTAGAAGCAGAGAGCGCGGTTACCCTAAGGTAATTTCGCATAATTCGAGGTACTGGCGAAGGGGAAAACTCAGCGGCAGGTAGAAAGGGCATTGGCATTGCAAGTATAACGCCATCTCTCCGGATCAAACACAAGAGACCGGATGTTAGCTCGAAAAGCGGCGTCAGACCGGAACCCCAATTCACAGAAGTCGTCAAGGGGAGGCGGGGGGCATCAAATTCGCATCCCTAGCCCTTGTTGCGGTGACAACGGATCCAACCAAGACAGCTAAAAAACCGGTTAAGACCAAAGATATTCGTTACACGGCGACGGACACCCACCTCCTGCTGGATCCTGGCGAGTTCCTGTGGGGAGATCCTGCTCATCTGCTCCTGCGCAATCCGCATCATCTCCGGATCCATCATGCCGTTGAACATCTTCTACGCTTCACTGGGTTCCGATCAGCGAAGAACACCTCAAAGGATGAAAGACAGGGTGGTGTAAACGAAGGGGGAGAAATGAGATCAATAATCCAGCAGATCGGCTCACACAGCAAAGCAAGGGGTGATGCTTCGCAATTGTTCGGGTTAAGAATATGCCTCGCGAATTATGCACCTCTTTGTATTTATATTATACCGCCCCACATTATGATTTACAACCTAACAAAATTTGTAACAGGCGTCAAAACGGACATGGTCAACGCGGTCAGCTGTAGGCTACCAGGTTACATCGGTTGGCTACCACAGGTCCACAGGTTACACCTGGAACGCGGTCAGTTGTTCAACCACATATTTGTTCCTGTTTATTGATACTCGTAGTTTACACCCCGATTATCCTATTCCTAGGCACGAAAATAATCTTATAATGATCCGCATTTGAAGCAATATATCACCAAGCTTAACCAATACCGAGCCCCTCGCACTTCAACAACCCCCCGTCGCCATCTTAGTTGCGGCTTGTGTGGCTATGACCTTCATGCTAACGTGACATCCTAAAGGGGCACATCTATGGGGGTTTAAGAAATGCCGACCTATTTTCTACTTACTTGATCTTGGTTACCTTTACACTCTCATGTCCGGGCTTGTATGTGGTGAAAAGTGTTGGAAATAATTATTTTCTAAATTATGGTTTCAGCAAAACTTTCAAAAAATTCAATTAAGGAAATATATGTTTTGAGTTTAGCTAAGTGGGGACATTAAAGGTGTCATGAAGATCATTGTTGTGAAGGCAAATTTCGTTGTTCTTATGAACGAGTTTCACTAACACCTCTCAAATTCAATGGGCCCCTTCTCAGTGCTAGCAAGAATACAATATTGAACTTATTTCACCCTTGTTTATCGTTGGAGAAAAACGTCAGAGAAGACATATGTACCACAATGAACATCAGCAAGCGAGCAAGAGGGAGTGGTGAACCGGAAGAATGATGATGTTTGCATACAATCGTAACTAAATAAAAGAACAAAAGTAAAGCAGCTTTCATATGTGTTTAAAAATGATCAAAATGTGCCCATTATATACATGGACGAAGCCACCAAACTAGTCGTTTTTCCTCTAAATAAAAAATGGCATTGAGCTCCCATGTGCATGGTTGTACACTTGTACTTAACTAGAATTGTGGAGATTTGGACTATCAAATAACAAATGTGGATGGTAAAGTGGGTACGAGATAATTCAGAGAGGATTTAATTTTGAGTGGAACAAGGCATTGCTTTTCTAGTTCAGTTAAAAAGATGAAAAAATTTGCACCATTGTGATTCTAAATGATAAAATTAAAATGGCATTCAAACAAAACAAAGTTAAAGATTTTATTAAAATAATTATTTCGCATGCATTTATGACTTAATCAAATTGGATTCTGTTGGACATGGCAGGCGAGGTGTGTGTGTGCAAAGTCTAATACATAAATAAGTCTCATCAACCTTAAATCCCCATGTCCCTGCAAGACCCACATGGACTTTAATATCCACACACATTTAAGTAAACCTCCCTCACCTCAGAAGTGAGTAATATGAGACCAAAGGTGACTGTGAGGTTTTGAAATACATTGAATTTCATGTTTGAAATATAATTATCCTTACATAATTCATTGACCTCAAAAAATCATAAGAATAAAATGGTGATTGAACTATGTCTTTGAGAGTAGGTGGCTTGTGGACTTGAACCTTGCCAAGCAATAAATTATCTATATATGGAGAGATATTATGAACTACATCCTGAACCAAAGTCTTTGATTCAGGTTTCAATAAACCATACAAACATAATAAGGGCATGAGGATAACTTAATATCAGAGTGTGCATACGACCTTCACAACAATCTTTTTAGAGCACTCTATGAGCATGCCCAACCCACATAAACCTCGGTCGAAGGTTGCATTCACATTGTAGGGATCTCCCAAGAGTGTATTGTGCAATGCTACACCTTTCCAAACATAGGACCTTGACCCCATTCATTGCAAAAGTCTCTTCCTCTGTCAAGACAACATGAGATGACAAAAAACCAAGATTGTATTTTCACATACCACATGAACAACTTAACTATCCCTTTGAATCGTTCCTCATTGGATCCTTAATTTTGAAACAATATAGTTACCAATGTGGTGATCAACTCATGGACAGAGGATCCATCTCCCTGGATGCACCTAAGTACTAACTTTGTAACAAACTCTTTGTGAGAGGATCAACAATATTCTCTATCGAGCTAACAATCTTTAGAAATATGACACCATGTTAATGATTCTTTCACCTCTTTATACCTCAATATCATTACTTTTGACTAGCTTGTGCTAAGATTGTTGAACTTTATTTATGTCTAACCTAGTATCACAATGAATTGAGATAGGAGGAAATGAATTTGAAAGTATGGATGTAACACACTAGAACCTAGGTCCTTTTTAGCACTATCTTTTGTATATTATTTTCCTTAGGATTGGTTTTGTTTAAGGAAGATTAAGCAAAATTCCTAATAATGTATGATATGTGCCATTATACACATGTTAACTTTAATTTGGTAAAAATACATATGTGAATGAACATGATAAAATAATTCTTAACTTGTGGGTACAAACCTAAAATATCAACATAAATAATTATTCAAAAATTCCATGCGTTTAAATAAATGTAGTTTCTATAATTGAAACAATATTAGATAAAATTAAGTATAACTGACTAAATTAACAAATAAATTAATTTAATATCAAAATAGTCAATTCACAAAAATTATAGTTAATACATTAACATTTTACTTCAATTTGAAGATATAACTTTCTTATCAACTTTAAATTACACCTAGAATGACCATAATGCCCCTAACATATTTAATAGCTTTAAGCATCGCAAAATATTGAATTGGTATTTTATATAGGCGGTCCTACCTCTAAATGACCTCTTTCTAAAATTTCATCTTATTTGGTGCCCATTTATCCTTTTTTTAAATTATACAAGATTGTAACACGTTATTTGCACTGTAACTATTCACTTAGCCCCTTTCTCCAAAGTCCATTCAATTAATTTTGTCTCCCATGTAATGTCTCCTTTGCAATGTGTTTGTGTAAAGGGTAGTTTTGTGAATGCCAGTATCGTGTGACAAGGCTTACTTCTTCCTCATGTTGAATGTGAGTCTCGCACCTTATATTGTCGCTTCACCGTGTAACCAATAGTACTTCCTCCTACCTTCTTCTCCTCATCTCTTTTCTCCCCTTCCCTCTTCTCTCCACTCATTGTAAAAATAATTAGTTGTATCTACAGTTTTCTCTTGCGGCTTGATTGTGTGGAACTTCCGCTTGACATTGCGGTTGTCGACGGAGGCACATGTGGCATCTACCACCGCCTTCTATATCCACCACATGGGTTGTACACCTCCACCACCATACCTATCTTCTTCATTGCCCTTCGCCTACTTTTCCCTCCTTTACTTCATTCCTCCTCTTATTCCACCCACACATACATGCAGTCTATAACCCTCTAACTGCAGCACCTCACCAATCTACATCCGACAGATGATATCCAACCACTATTTTTCATACCCATAGCGGCTCCTCTTGTCGCGAAGGTGACGCCCCGCGCCACACAAAGTGAGCTCACTCAAAACAAAACTGCGAAAGAAATATTAAGGAACGGATTACTAGAAAACACGAAAATTAAAACCATTTCATAAAACTGCCAAACAACAAGAACCTTCACATATAAGTCTTTTCATCCCTCAAAGCATATACACATCATGATGTCAATATGTAACCAAATAACTGTTCTAGAACATATATACACATGATTCCACCACATCTGTACATAACAGGTATACAAGCCAACCATATAAAGAAAGTTCGTTCGTGAAACATCTATGAAACATTTCCAAAGACCCGAGTGTACATGGACGACTCTAGGACTCTATCAACAAAAGACATCCAACAACACTTCCAACCTTATCAGCTACCGCTCTTATTGCTGCTCCTCAACCTATGTTGTACGATCTCTACCTCTTCGTGTTCGCCCACCTAAAAAGGGTGTGGGAAACCCACGGGATGAGATTCCAAATCTTAGCAGGAGATATAACTCACCACCAACTCTATTAGTATCACAAATAAGATAAACTGAGTAGCAATATAATTACCATTATGTGAAGCAAGTAATGATTATTAACAAGAAAAAAACATTTACTATCTGATTTATGGAACATCTTAATAATTTAAAAGGAATATGAAGAACATGTATATTTCCTATTAACAAAATTGTATAAAGATCAAGCAAGGTCTCAACCAATGTTTTCATATTTTGATCCTACGTAATATACTACACAGCTGATTACATATTTTATCATGCCCCTAGGATTTGAGTCGTACAACCCAAATCCAACTGACCACTTAATAAGTCAAAATTGGTGCCATAAAAGGTCTAATGGAAGAGCCAGAATCCACGACCTCACCACACCTCTTGGTCAGTATAAGAGAAAACACTATAGAGACATATCAGTACACTACAACAATGACATATAGTCAGACCCAGGGATTGGCTCACGCATGGCCATCTGTATATATATAATGTCTAGTCCACCTTGGTATAGGTACGACACTAGAAGAACATGCTCATGCATGGTTGTTCTAACAAAAATAAGTGGCTCACGCATGGCCATCCACACTACAACGAGATCGACTCACGCATCCTATATTTAAGGATATAAGGAATTACTCGACTTGTACCCCACATATTCAAAAATATGTGCTCTGAGTTAAACTCATTTCACCATTCAGCAAATTGTTGACACTGAATGGATCTATGGTACAGGGCAAACTACACTATTAGATTTCACTTGATTAATTAGGCCAATTTAAACATCTTTAGCATCAATCAAGTTACAATGTATAACCTCTAAACAAGATCTACATAAACAAGGGCATGACTCATCACCAGAACATACTGAAACATATCTGGTATGATTTAATCACATCATGTCTCTTTATGCATGTTATTTATCATATGTCCACCACAAAATCCAAGGTCCATCACAAGTACCGATTCCCATCACATGGACCAATGTCCATCACAAGGACCATTCCAACATATCATAATCACCATACCTCATACATGGCTATGTGCATCAATTGCTATCACATGCATGGTTAGAAATTGATAACAAGAAGGCAATGCATCATCACCATCATCATCTTATAGGACTCATGCCATACATTTTACATCATTACAATTAGGGTTTCACTTTACCCGATTAGGGTTTACAAGATTGGATCAACAACCACCCTTAGATTATCACTTTTATCATCATTATGAGACGTGTTATGAGACATAGAAGCATGTTTCTCATTGTCATTATAAAACATGTTATGAGCTATAGAAACATAGCTCTCACATCATACATACAACTACTCCATATGGTATCATACTATACCAGTGGCCCTAGCATCAACATTGAGACGACCTGACACCGAATCAGGTCGTCATCAGATAATTAATTGTGGAATTAAACATAAGCAGCAGATTACTAAAAATCACTAAAAATTAAAACCATTTACAAAGAGATCCATTTCCAGGAAACTCTTATAACAAGAACCAAAACATTATATATACATTTTGGTCCACAAAGTACATACCATGTACCTTCTTTTCTCGAGGATTACATACAACAGTTGCTCTATTAAATCTACACATGAGCAACATAAAAACTCGAGGCATTCAATACTAAAATCTCAAATTGATCCTAAAACACTGAATACTGACTCCTAGGACCTGAGAGTACAGAGATGACATATAGGACTCTTATATACAAGACTTGACAGTCAGTATCTCCACCTGAGATATCACTATTGTCCCTGATGTTGTTGTTCTTCTCCTGATGTAGGGTTTCTACCTCCTCGTCCCCGTACACCTAAAAAAAATGTTGGGTCCCACGGGGTGAGACAATTGAAATTGTCTCAGCGAGAGATATAACTCTCCGCCAGAAATATTATTATTACAAATAAAAGAGTAATAAACTGAGTAGAGTAATCTCTATTGAACAGCAGGATTAAATCATTATTAAGCATAATAGAACAATACCATCTATTCATTTTAATAAGGAATATGAAGAACATGTATAATATCTATCTACTTCAGGGTACAATAAGAAATGTAACATCAACTAATATTTTCCGTATTTCGTCCTTAAGCAAATACGCTACACGGCTGATTACATTTTACAATCATACTTATGCCCTGAGGAAGTGAGCCGTACCGCTCAAATCCAACCTTTAGTTGTGAAACCCAAAGCCGGTGCCATACAAGATCAAAGGAAGAGTCGAACTCCTCGATCTCATCCGTCTCGGTCAGTGCGAGACCACAAGAAGGACCGCAGTCTCTTGCTTAAGTGACGTCAGTCACATGGTTAGCTCTCATAGGCTACCCATTCTCTAGCCTGCCTTGGTACAGGTCCCGACGCTAGTAAATCTGAGCCACGGGCCAGTTCACCGTGCTCTCTGAGCCATGAACACATTCATGCTCCATCATACTAAGCCATGGGCCTGTTCACCATGCTCTTAAACATATCATGAGTCTACAACCAAAGTTGCACTCTAATCCTCCTATTTTTGGCTAGGAGTAACCCCACATATTCAACAATATACTCTCTGGATTAACCAACAGGTAAACCCGTTTCACCATCACCAATGACTGACGATGATGGATCTATGTACAGGGCTCTACATGATAATATTCCACTTGATTATTTAAGTATATTACCATATTCTTTTAGCATAAGTCAAGTTTTCAAACAAGAATTATTATGACAAATGCTACAAAAAAATAATACTCTTATCAAGTACTTTTCAAAACTTTATGAAGCATTGGGATTTCAATCCCTTGTCTCATTGCTGGAAATTCACATCCCTCAACATCACCATCATCATATTTGCTAGATCTGGGTACTCAAACCCTTAGTTCAACACTAAACATGGTTACCACTTATCAGGTAACTATTACCTCTAGGTCATCTGACCAAGGTATTCAAGGTACTTGTTACACAAGCATTTCACATAGTTCCCCAGGCATATTCAACTCCTTGTCACCACTCACTAGGAAACAGATAAAATAATGGCTCACAAGGCCCATTAATATCATGAATCAAACCTGGTTGTGCTCATCATCTCATTATACCTGCATGGTTAGTATACTTGATAACAGTCATATCAATTACATATCAGCATTATGAAATACAAGTATAACATCACTATTCCCTCATTAGGGTTTGGGTTTCTCATCTTTATCAATTAGGGTTTCATATAACATTACCCTGTATTAGGATTTCACATCATTATCAATTAAGGTTTCACATAAAATCACCCTATATTAGGGTTTCATATAACATCATCCCATATTAGGGTTTCACATAGCATTACCCTATATTAGGGTTTTACATAACATCACCCTATTTTAGGGTTTCTCAACCCATAGCCCAAAATTAAGGTTAAGGTTTAACCTCCTTCTCAATTAGGGTTTCATGATCACATTATCAAAGATCAAACCCTAATTCAAAACTCCATGTACCCCAGAGAATGCATTGATATTACAATTAATATCCAAAACCTAACTCATTGTCCCACATGTCTAGAATTTCGTAATACCTTCATAAGTATTCAATTAAACTTATGAATTGTAATTTCCCTTATTGATTAGGGTTTCCATTCTCCATTGATTAGGGCTTTATGATTACTTCATTAATCCAAACCCTAAGTCAGTGCTTTCGCATATCTTGGAGCACATAGCATTATTTAAGTATTAAATCATACTTGTCATTGTTCCATATACTAAGATCACACATCATCATCATACCTTATTCAATTGACTTAACCTTCCACGAAGTGCATGCACCTATGCTTATCATAGTGCATTGAATTATTACCTTCATAAGCATCGAATGATAATCACTCTAATTATGCTAATCACCTAAATACTTTAAAAGTTCTTCCATTGAAACCATCCTTGAGATACCCTTCAACCACTTATGGGGTTATTAGTAATTACATGATTTGAACCAATTAGACCTTCAAACGGTCATGGACCAATTGACCCTTCAAACGGTCTTGGAGACCGTAAGACCTTAAACGGTCTTGGTTCAATTAAATCTCCAAACGATCTTGAACCTTTTGTACCTCCAAACGGTCTTGAGGTGCTTGACCTCCAAACGATCTTGAGGTGCTTGACCTCCAAATGGTCTTGCCCTAATTCCTTCAATCGGTTTTGAAACCATTTGATCTTATCAATTTTGAAAATGTTAAATCCCTAAACGGTTTGAGACTGTTTGATTTAAATATCATTTAACCCCAAACGGTTTGAGACCGTTTAGTCCTCAAACGTTCTGAGACTGTTTGGTCATTTCAACTTGAAACTGTTTAACCCTAAATTAGGGTTATTGTCACGCCCTAATCTCACATTAACCACAAACCACGAGATTAAGACGCAACAGGATGGGATTTACACATAAGCAAACTACTCTTCACTTTTATAACATTTTAAAGACATTAATAGGATGATCTGGTTTATGCTGTAAAATAAAACTAAATAAACTGCGGAAGCATCTTTATTATCTGACTAGCAATATAACAGAGTCTACAGCATATTACATTGTTTGACATAAAATAAAACATAACAGTTAATTTACATCTTTATACACATTCACTCTCTCACTCACACCTTGTCCCAAAGATCGAGGGGAAAGGAATAAGAGACCTCTAACTAGACTAACGACAAACCTTCTATCAACTAGGCGTTAGGATGAAACGATCCTTCCAACTCCTGATGCTGATGTTGACCTGAAAATGTTTTGAGTAGAGGTATGAGCCTACTCGCTCAGTGAATAGCATTTCACTTAGCTATCACTAAACAACTCATCAGGTTTATAAATTGGAATTAAACATAAATGCAGAACTAAGCAAGGCAGTTCTAAATACATAGCAGATATACAGATATTAATCACATTTCTAAGCATCAACAGATAATTCAGGTAAATAAACAGTTATATAAATTTACTGTGATCCTACATGATTACTTATTCATATTATTATTATGCCCTAAATATATGCAGTGTACTCTGCATATAAAGATCCGCAGCAAGTTCATGCTACGGTCCCACCGTACAAGACTTAGCGACACACCCGGGAAATGCTAAGTCTGACTGCTATCCTGGTCTGCACAGGACTCTCAGGCACTCAAGGGCCTCACTGTACTCTCAGGCGCTCAAGGGCCTCACCGCAGGTCCTAGGCACTCAGGGGCCTCTCTGCAGTATTCTAGTACTCTAGACTCCTCTAACCTGAGCTTACATGCGGAGAGTCTCACAGGGTTACCTTCGTGACACAAGCACGAATGGTGTTAGATAACCAAGTTTTCTTTTTCCCAGTGCCATCGTGACACACACACGATTGTTATTAGACACTGTCTCTCTTTCCTCGTTTGTCCGTGACACAAGCACGGATGATGTTGCAACACGAGTTTCACCCCTAAGTTGCAGATACCTCTTAGGGGTTCTACGGTGTTAGGGCACCTAGGTCTATTAACTGGTTTAACATATAACCATTTAAACAGGAATATCACATTTACTGATTTCAGATCAATTCACAATACACTGTCATTCTAAAACTGTCAGAGCAATATAATTCAAATCATTATAATTTCTGAGAAATTCTCATACCATGCATTCAGACAAATTAGAAATGCATAAATAACCCAACTTATTTCAATCTGGCATATACATAGCGAATTTAAGCAATTGAACATCTTATTGCACTGATAAGAGTAATTAACTTCTCAAATAAGAAATCATCCGTAGTATTTATCTATTATCTAGAATTTCTCGAAGAACGTGCACATGAACTCTAATCCTGGTTTGTGCATCACATAATTCAATTAAGAGTTGCTTACGTATCATAACATGAATTATTATTAATAATTAGAAATTTCTACTGATATCCTTGAGAAGCGTGTCAATTTGAGAAAATATTAATCTATTCGCATTAGACATAACCTATAGCGTGCATCTAGGGTTTCTTTGATATTTTTCACCTCGTCGTCATTTCTTTGAAATCATGCTCAATTAATTTATTAAAAATCATACAATCCGAGTTTATTCCCAAACTATCTAGTTTCTGGTCGTGTGCTACTGGTTGACATTTAGTCGAACAAGTTGAGTTTCAATAAATCATTCAATTTTACTAATTTACCTCGCGCATATTAATCAACTAACTAATGTCGAGCAGAAATTAATAATTGAAACGCGCAACGTAAAAATCAAGCGGTGCCGGCACTGCCCGGCACCCGGGTACACGATGTTACCCGCAACTAATGTCGATTCAACCAAAACATCCTGTTTTGAGTTAAAAGTGATAAATGAGTGAGATCCTACTCACCTAATTCGGGATGTCTGAATTCGTCCGGATCTGTCCAGGAACGCGTCCAGGGACCAGTTTCTGGGTATACGTCATTCGTCTTCTACCTTGGAATAGCCTGGATGCGAACATGTTTCATGTGCAAGTTGAAAAGGGAACTCGATTGGTTGATGATTTCGGTTGGGAGGTGGCAGATTCATGCTTAGGTACCAAGGTCGAGTTGAAGGTGTCATTTTGGAGGTGTTTCTCATGCCAACTATTCCAGGTTCAGACTTGCTGCGAGCAGCAGGTGCCAATCTCACGCACGGCTAGAGAAGGTCCTCAGCTAGGTGCTGAATCAAAGCTAGGGCTACGAAAATTTTCTCTGGATCCACGGCCGAGCTCCATGGCAAGTTTCCCTTGCAGCTTTGTGCGCCCAAGAGGGCCCTTGGCCGGCCGCAGTAGCTGGCCGTCGGCCATGGCTTTCTGCTGGCCGCAGCCCTACTAGGGGCGCTCAAGCTGGTCGATTGTTGGTTGAGGGCTACAGTTGCTTGCTCGAACCTCAAAAACGAACTCATGGCGATTGATTTCATGTTGTTAACCGCACCAGAACTCCCCCTGGCCGGCGCCGCAACTGCAGCTAAGGCGGCCCCTGCTGGTGGCGCCTAGCAGCTTGGCTGCCTGGTTGGGTCGTGATTAGGGCTAAGGAAAGGGGGATAGAGGAAGAGGGAAGGTAGAGGAGGGAGAGGTGTAGCTGAATCGGCTATGGGCCAAGAAATCGGCTATGGGCCAAGAAATCGCCCAGCCATCGCCTCCATTTTCCTCTGCAAGTCGCGCGCTACAGTGCGCTGACTCACCCTGTTGTATCGGGTGGAAGATGAAAGGATAAGCGAGAATAGGAAAGGCTAAATAAAAGCTAGAAGAAAATTGGAAAAATTGCAAAACTAAACCCTAGTTCTAGAAAATGCCATAACTATGGCCTCGGGGGTCCAATTTGGATGATTTCTCTCGCATCATTTCAAGCACGAACTCCTCTACCTATTCAAGGCGTGAAAGCATACTAATTAGACTGTTTCGCTGGATCAAAGCTCTAGTTGCATCTGCAATCACTTAATCTTAACTTAATCGTCTTAATTATGCACTAATTGCATCTTATATATTTAATTTAACTTAATCAACTTGATGATGCATTAACCATCACATGAGCACTTAACTTATCTCAATTAACTTAATTACGCACTAATCATTGTGCCTACTTGATAATCACAAAGTGGGTCATAACAGTTATGATCTCAATTGATTTAGGGCTTTGAACCCAATTGTGCTAGGGTTCTAAAATCAATTGAATTTGATTATTTAAAGTCATTAGGTCATGAGACCAATTGATCCTTGAGTCTATTGAAACCGTTTGGTCACTAAACGGTTTTGAAACCGTTTGACCAACACCAATTGAAATTGTTTGCTCATGATATTTCTTGAGGTGTGTGCTAAGATGATGTCATCATCATCAAACTTTAGACCTCTGATTTCTATTGTCATATATATATAAATTCAGCAATTTATTCAAGATGAAAATAGAAGATCAACATATGATGAGAAATTGAAATCAATAATAACATTGATGGGTTCAAGTTATATAACCCACCTTCAAAGTAGCTTCAAAGCTTCAAGATTCACGTCCTTAATGGTGAATGAAGCTCCTTCAACTAGTCAAGTCTCGTTTCCAACTCTTTAGATGCAAAGGAATGGCCAAGGTTGAGCATTGGTTGGAGAAAAGAAGAAAATCAATGTTGAAATCCAATTTCAACCATCAATTCAAGGTTAAAGATGATCATGGAGCTTACCTTCAGCTTGGGGAACGTTTTTCTCCTGATCCTAAGGTCCTTGGTCGTCATTCAAAGCAAAGAAAGAAAGTGGTTTGCAAAATGACCTTTCAAGCAGGGAGAAAATTGAATATATGTGATTGATTTTCTAGGAGAGAGAAAGTAGAAGACAATCCATCCACTTTCTTTGCCATATGCCCCCTCCCTTCCTTGCCTCCGAAGCCAACTCCCTTCATCCTCAATATCCTCTCGTTTATCCTTGAATTAAAAGCAACCACAAGCACCTTAATCATATAATACTATTATTCATTTTTAGTGGACATTACTTTTTAATTAACAAATGTGAGTGGATTTCTTCACCTACTTAGGATATTTCGGTGCAACTCAAGGCATTTGAACGTCCTTTCACTATAGGATTTTCACCACAGCCTTTTTAGTTGATGGGCACTTCAATTAATATATTTATTTTTGCTACAATTAAATTAGAGTTTCAATTATGCTTAAATCTTGATTATTTTATTATCAAGATTATCTCTCCTCAAAAGTAATTCAAATAAGACGCCCCTTTCTTTTTATTTTCTATAAACGATACCAAGAAACAGTAGGGACATAATAGAGGTGGTATTTTACATATTCAACCCTAGATTTTGGGTAATTTACAAATTGCACTAAAACTAGTTATTTAATACACAAGCATTACTCAAACAAGCTCATTTTTTGGAATTTAGGCTTGTGGAAGCCATACCTCATCATCATTCTCATTATTATGATGCTATAACACTTGAGTAACATTTATCATGTAACATTTGCAAGGTAACCCCTTAAATTGGGTAAATTGCACTTTTGTCCAAAACAAGTAAAACATTGTTTCAACATTATTCAAATAGGACCAAAATTGAAACATAAGCTCTCGTTTAGTCTTAATTACTTTTCAAAAGATAAAAACAAGAATCTAAATGACTTACTTAGGCAAAACTTCTAGGGTTAAGCCTTAATCCAGGTCAGGAATGTTACAAACATGGTGTGTCTCAACCACCACCATAAGATAACGATTAGGGTTTACACATATGGTATTGGTTAACCCTAAGTGTATTGAGCAACCACTCCAAGGGGGTTATCAGTTTAGGGCATACACTGGATGAACAATCAAGGCATCGACCTACCACTAGGATGGTGTATCAGTTTTAGCATCACTAGGTGTGTATCAGGCACCACACCTCAAGGAAAGGGGTGTCAGCCAACCCCCTTCTATCAGGAAATGCTAGTAAGAGATGTGACAAGTGTCGAGGGGATAACGGTCATCGCTGGTGTATCAGGCAACGATCAAAGTAACATGATGATTAGGGTTTAAGAAACATATCATGCTCCCCTCCAGCCGGGCAACACATATCATATCGCCAACACTCTTGCAAGAGTGTCGGGCTACAACGCCCCCAAGCAACATGCATCAATGATATCACCAAGATGCATCGGCCTCTGCCCCAGCGTGTCGTCGCAAAATGTGACGACCAAACCATAAAGTCCAGCACACTAGGGTATCCCGATCAAACTCCATATTGGTTTATTACCACTGAACCATCTAACACCCTCAACTCATACTGACCTAAACCTGCCTAAGGCATGACGATCTAGGCAACATATGATTGTGTCGACCTAGACCTAGCCAAGGTCATGACAACCTACCACAAGGGTAACGTCTAGGAGCATCACAGGTCATGACAGCCACACAAAACCAAATGGTCTAAGCTACTTGTCAGCCTCTACATACATATCGGCCTACACGAGTATGTCGGCCATAAAGGTATATCGGCCACCTCATCTTCAACCTCAAGATGACGTTACTAGCAAGGCAAAAGAAAGTGCAACGCAAGGCATCAACTACATAAAGTTCATTTTCCAAAATAAAACGTTAAACTACCCAAAGGAGTTACTAACATGCAAGCAATAACGAGCCAAGGATGAAGAATAAGATAACAAGTAAAAGGTGATAATAATAAAGAGGGTTTAGAGTTATATAACCTACCTCAAGGAATACCGCCAAGCTCCAAGCTTCACAAGATCAAGGTAGAAGAAGTTCCTCCAAGCTCGATCACCATAACACCTCTAAGAGAGAAGAGGGAACCATGGTTAAGAGAGCATGAAAGGGAAAAATAAGATACCAAGGTCCATGACCGAGAAGAAGAAAGAAGGAGAGAATGAAGATCTAAGGATCATGTTTTACCAAGGAAGAAGATGAAAAGATAACACCACAAGCTTAGGCTCTTCCACCAAGCTAGAGCACCCCTCAAGTACAAGATCGACCACTAAGGAGAGAATGTAAGGATAACCAAAAGGTTTCTCTTGCATGGAGAGAAAGAGATATATATACAAGAGGGATGAAAGAGAGAACAAATGTAAGGTGTCACCACCAAAGAACCTTATATGACACATTTCCATGAAGAAAGGCCACATGTGAAACGATCGAATCACAAAAATGAGATCAACGAATGCGGAAGCGATTAGCAGTGGAATTATCAAAAATCACTAAAAATTAAAACTTTTTGTAAAGAGAACATCAAACGATAAAACTCTTTCATAAAGAAACATGATAAGTTATTTACAAACTGATCCCTCATTACATCTCTGTAAACAAACACATCTCGAGAGTTACAACATCAACTACCTTGTTAACTGTACAAGGTAAGATATAAAATCTCGAGGCATCATGCCAAAATCTCAGATATACTGACTCCTAGGACCTGAGAGTACAGAGATGACACATAGGACATACTATCTACACAACTTGATAGACAGTGTCTCCACCTGAGGATCACTATTGTCCCTGAGATTGCTGCTGCTGCAGCTCACCCACTGGTGGGTTCCTTCATCCTCGACGTCTACCTAAAAAGTCGAATCCCACGGGGGTGAGACAATTGAATAATTGTCTCAGCGAGAGTTATAACTCTCCGCCAGAAGCTTTGTTATTGCATTAAAGGAATAACAAAAAGCAGTAGAAATATAAATATTCAACAGCAGGTAACATTGTATAAACTATGTGAAGCAACATCCTTATAAGTAATCATTTCAATTATAACTTAATTGAATGATAAGACATATAACAATAAGGAATATGAAGAACATGTATACTAGTTACTTAACTAGAGTATTATAAACAATGTATCATCAATCATTATTTCTCGTAATTTAACCTAAGCAAATATGTTATGCGGCTGATTACATTTTACAAACATATTTATGCCCTGAGGATATGAGTTACACCTCTCATACTCCAACCGACCATCACTAGATCGTAATCGGTACCATACATAGGTCATCAGGAGAGCTGGATTCCTATGACCTCATCACTCCTCAGTCAGTATGAGGATCAACATGCAGGACATCTCGTGTCTCTGCTATAATAGCTTTCCAGTGTATTCTGGCAACTTCGCTATTTAGAGTTACAGTGGCGTTCTGTACTCTCTTCGCCATCGAGCAATTTCTTGCTTATCTCTCATCGATGCGACATTAACAACATCATCTGAAGATTAGTGATACATCATCCTGGCATAAACATATAATGAAGGATTGAGAGATTAATGATACATATTCTATCAAATCCAACATTAGGACGTAAGGTTATTTGCGTCCATAACCCCCACATACTCAAAAGTATGTGCTCCAAGAGTTCCCTTAGGAAAACCTGTTTCACCATCATTGACACTGATGGATCTATGGTCAGGGCTCTACATGATCTCGTTATACTTGATTAGTTAAGTACATTACTGCATTCTTTAGCATCAAGCATGTTTCAAACATAAACCAATAAAACAAATGCTATAAAGAAGGAGTACTATTTGTATCAAGTTCACATCACATACTTTAAACATTGGGATATCAATCCCTAACCATCCCATCATTGTGATTCAGAACTGTGGGTATTCAAGCCTTTGAATCATCATAACACTTGTTACCAGTAACATCTTATCATCCAGTCATTTCATCAGTATGACCTTTGATTATTGCAATGCATATATTACTCATGGCTCATTCAGCCTATCAGGCTCATATGTTACCACTCACCAGATAACATAGCATATCATTATACTTGAAGAATGTAAAGTGTTTTTAATGCATATGCCATCATAATCCTTACCTGGATATGATCACCTCTTTATGAAAACATGCATGGTTAACATTTACTAATAGCATGCACATTGTAACTATATCAGCACAATACAAGTTCTTTTCAAATTATATATATGATACCACGACCGTGCTATCTTGCACGGTCGTGCAAGAGTAAGTCACCACGGTCGTGCTTCATTACACGGTCGTGCAACAAGGTTTCACCACGACCGTGTCATATTACCACGGCTGGTTTCTAGGGTTAGGATTCTCATTCAATCCAATTTAGAGTTATTCAACCCCTTAGTTTGATTAGGAGTAGTGATTCCTTATCTCATGCTTTAATCATGGAGTTTCATGCTTAAAAGCATAACTCAGAATTAGGGTTTACTTGTTCATATCATCACATCACCCTAGATTAGGGTTTACTATTCACCTTACATCACATTACCCTAGATTAGGGTTTACTATTCATATTACAATGAATTGAGATCATTTCATCATCATGTATGAAGATTACTTCCATTAATGCCCTCAAATCAGATTGAGATTCATTAATCATCATAATTAGGGTTTTCATGATCTCACTATGAAGGATCATACCCTAATTAGGTGTATTCATATATGTTGGAAGTATATTACTTGATTCTCAACCATATAGGGAGTCTTCTCTCTCCTCTTAGTAATAGATGATATTTACATCACTCTTGATTTGACTAAGTCAAAGCATCTTTGATAATATAAGTCATGTCATCACCATTATGGTCATTAGGGTTTGCTTGATCAAGGGGTACTAGTCACTCTAACCCACTAAGGGTACTTTTATAATCTTCACCATTGATCCTAATATACATTAGTTCACTAATTACTTAACCCCTTAATGACTTTAGGTATCTTTAGGGTTTAGGTTAAACAACTACTAAACCATATTCACCTTCAAACCATCAAACGTTCTTAACATAATTGAACCCCAAACGATCTTGTACTTCAACCTCAAAATGGTTTGAAACCGCATGACCACCAAACGGTCTTGAGACCGTTTGGTCCAAACACCCTCAAAACCGCATGGACCAAAAAGTGTATCAACACTTCCAATTGAGTTAGGGTTTTCAATGTTGAACCCCTCAATCGTTCATGCCATGGTTAACCAATTATCAATTGAGCCAATTAAGTTAATACTCAACTGATGTGACCCTCAATTGATCCTCAATTGATCACCAATTAGGGTTTGGATTGATTGGATTAGGGTTGGAAATCGATCATCCTTCAACATGCATCAATATGAGTTTAATTGATGTTGAACCCATTGAACCATCACTCAATTGGGTCATGACCTGACCCCAAACGGTCTTGAGGTCGTTTGGATAACCTCCAAACGGTCTTGAGATTGTTTTACCATCATATCATCAACATCCAAGTCAACCAATTAAGGTTTGGATCATTGGATTGATCATCAAATCAACAACTGATTACACTTTAACTTAGTAACATTGGATCATCAATTGCTTAACCATACTCACCCATGGACCTCCAAACGGTCTTGGGTGACCTCCAAACGGTCTTGAGACCATTTGGATGAGCTCCAAATGTTCTTGAGACCGTTTGGCTCATCCAATCCTTGGATTCTAGTGAAAAATCATTAGGGTTTGAGCTATTGAGTTGATCATCAAATCAGCACTTAATTGCAAAGTGATTTGGTACCTTTAGACCTTCAATTGGTCAACCATGATTAAACCTAGACCTCCAAACGGTATTGGGTAATCCCCAAACGGTTTGGAAACCGTTTGGGTGATCCCAAAACGGTTTTGAAACCGTTTGGGCTAATCAACCCAAAATCTCAAATCAACTCATTGGAATTTCAGCACTAATTTCAATTAGGGTTTGCCCAATTGATTAGCCTTCATCTCATGATTCCTTGGTAATTAATCCATAAACTTTGGTGAGTCATTAACCAACATAATTAGGAAAATGAATATCAAACGGTTAACCTTTGGTCAACTCACTCAAACGGTTTTGAAACCGTTTTCCCAAAAAGTTAAATTAATCAAGCTGAAAATTCAGCACTTAATCCAATTAGGTTTTCCTAATTGATTAGCCTTCAACTCACGATTCCTTGGGAGTTAACCCATAAAATTTGGTGAGTAATTAACCAACATAATTAGTAACAGTAATATCAAACGGAAAACCCTTGGTCAACTCACTCAAACGGTTTTGAAACCGTTTTCCCAAAAAGTTAAATTAATCAAGCTGAAAAATCAGCACTTAATCCAATTAGGGTTTCCTAATTGATTAGCCTTCAACTCACGATTCCTTGGGAGTTAACCCATCAAATTTGGTGAGTCATTAAAAAACATAATTAGGAACAGTAATCGCAAACGGTCAACCCTTGGTCAACTCAATCAAACGGTTTTGAAACCGTTTTCCCAAAAAGTTAAATTAATCAAGCTGAAAAATCAGCACTTAATCCAATTAGGTTTTCCTAATTGATTAGCCTTCAACTCACGATTCCTTGGGAGTTAACCCATAAAATTTGGTGAGTCATTAACCAACATAATTAGGAACAGTAATATCAAACGGTCAACCCTTGGTCAACTCACTCAAACGGTTTTGAAACCGTTTTCCCAACCGATCTAGTGAAACTGCATGCCATTCAAACGGTTGTGAAACCGTTTGCTTTCAAACGGTTTTGCAAACCGTTTGGGCACAAGGTGGAAACCGTTTGATAAAGTAAGATAAGGATTAACATTGGAATTAACTCCACCTTCTTCTACCTCAAGAACCTGGCCTGTTATTCATGGATTTAATTGCAAGAAGGCATAGAAGTATTGGAAGAAGAAGAATAAGCAACATTTGCAAGAAAGAAAATGCATAATCAAATCTTAAGGGTGTAGAGTTTTAAACCCACCTATAGAACCGGCTATAGAGATCCAAGATTTAAAGATTTAATGGTGGCTTGAGCTCCAAAGGTCGTCCAAGGTTTCTTCCTCAAGAATTGGTTGGAAAGGATGGCTAGAAAGAAGAACTAAGTAAGATAAGCTAGCAAACCAACCTTGTATCATGACTTTCCCCATGAATCCGAGCTAGAAGATGACCAAAACTTACCTAGATGAACTTGGTCGTATTCCTCTGCTCCTGAGATCCTCCTAAGTCGGTCCAAAGCAAGAAGATGATAAGGGGAAATGAAGGAAACGACCCCTTGCCTTGAAAAAGGGATGTGCATGCTTATATATTTTGGGCATATTTTCAAGATAATGATAATTACTTCCTTATTTCTCATATGGTTCCTTCTCCATTTCTTTGCCACGTTCCTATCCCTCCTTATCACATGCAACACTCTTCCTTATCCATGTTTTAGAGGAAAAGAAACCAAACTTTTTACTAAGTTGCACATATAAAAAGGTCATTTTGCAAACATCTTGATTATTTACTTATAAAGGTTATCCTTCTTATTTGATCACTCAAATGAGGTGCCCCCCTCATTTTCTTTACTCTAATTGATGATAAAAATCATGAGAGATACTCTAGAAGGTATATTTTACATGTTGCACCCTATGTTTTGGGTAAATTGCACTTTACTCCAAAACTAGGTTTTAAAGCACAAGGATTGCTCTACAAGCTATATCTTGGTGCTCAAGCTTGGAGAATCCATATCACTACATCATATTCATTCTCATGATGTATTAACATCAAAGGAACATCTTAACATGTGCAATTTTCAAGTTAACCCCTCAAATTGGGTAATTTGCACATAGGTCCACTTTTAACAAAACAACATTACAACATTGTTCAAAAAGGACAGAAATGAAAATATAAGTTCCTCAGAAGCTTTAATTACATATCAAAAGATAATCGCAAGCATCTAATCACATGTCTTAAGTAAAACACCCAGGGTTAGGTCATAACCCAGGTCAGGGATGTTACAAATTATCCACCCCTTACAAGGATTTCGTCCCCAAAATCAACAAAACATGTTAAGAGAAAAGAGCAGGGTATTTCCTTCTCATCTCTTCCTCTAGTTCCCATGTGGCTTCTTCAATACCACGATGATTCCAGAGGACTTTCACAAGACTTATGTCTTTCTTTTTCAGCTTTTTAATTCTTTTATCAAGGATTGACACTGGTCCTTCCTCATAAGATATATCATCATTCAATTCTACCTCCATAGGTTGTAGAACTGATTCAGTATCAGGGTGACATTTCCTCAGCATAGAAATGTGAAACACAGGGTGTAACCTTTGTAACTCTGGTGGCAACTCTAGTTTATAGGCTACCCTTCCAATCCGTTCAATGATTGGATAAGGCCCCATAAACCTAGGAGCTAATTTCCCTTTTCTTCCAAACCTCAGAAATCCTTTCCAAAGTGAGACTTTGAGATACACTTTGTCTCCAACTTGGAATTCTAAAGGTCTACGACGTTTATCAGCGTAAGATTTCTGCCTATCCTGTGCAGTTTTTATTTGTTATTGTATTATTTTAATCTTTTCTGTGGTCTACTGCACAAGATCAGGACCTAACAGTTGGTATTCACCAGTTTCATACCAACATAGGGGTGATCTATAACATCTACCATACAAAGCTTCATAAGGTGCCATGTTAATGCTATGTTGATAGCTATTGTTGTTGGCAAACTCTATCAAGCTTAGGTGCAGATCCCAACTCCCTATAAACTGAAGAACACATGCTCTAAGCAAGTCTTCCAAGGACTGTATAGTCCTTTCTGACTGTCCATCAGTCTGAGGATGAAAGGTTGTACTAAACCTTAACTGTGTGCCTAAGGCTTTATGAAGTCTCTCCCAAAAATGACTCGTAAACTGGGGACCTCTGTCAGAAACGATGGTAACTGGGACTCCATGCAGTCGTACTATCTCTTCAACATACAACTGTGCTAGCTTCTCAGCGGAATAGGTCATTTTGACAGGCAAGAAATGTACTGTCTTTGTCAACCTATCAACTATTACCCAAATGGAATCATGCCCTTTGCTTGTCCTGGGTAGGCCAACAAAAAAGTCCATGATTATATGATCCCACTTCCACTGTGGTATGGGTAAAGGGTGCATTGTTCCTACAGGCTTCTAGTGTTCAGCTTTAACTTGCTGACACAGAGGACACCGCATAACAACTCAGCAACGTCCTTCTTCATTCCAGGCCACCAATACATATCTTTCAAGTTTCGATACATCTTGGTGCTTCCTGGATGCATATCATACATCGAAGAATGAGCTTCTTCCAGAACTAACTTTCTCAAGTTATCCACATCAGGCACTATCATTCTACCATGATAACATGATACTTGGTCATCTGAGTCATGGAAAGCATCTCGTTTCTCATTACCATACTCCGATCTGATATGTTGAACTGCAGCATCAACTTGTTGTGCCTCCTTAATCTGCTCTCTCAGAGTAGGTTTTATATGCATCTCAGCTAACAATCCGGCTAGCAATGACACCTTCAACTGTACATTGTCTTGCCTTAAGGAGATAAGCATATCTCTCCTAGAGCATACTAAAGAGTTTAGTTGTGCTCTATCTAAGGTTGGTGTTGCTGATTTCCTACTCAAAGCATCAGCAACCACATTGGCCTTACCTGGATGGTAATCAATTGTACAATCGTAGTCCTTGAGTAATTCCATCCAGCGACGTTGCCTCATGTTAAGCTCATGTTGAGAAAAGATATGCTTAAGGTTCTTATGATCAGTGAAAATCTAGAATGTCTCTCCGTAGAGATAGTGTCTCCGGATTTTCAAGGCATGAACCACAGTAGCTAACTCCAGACCGTGTGTCGGATAATTCTCCTCATGTTTCTTAAGCTGCCGGGAAGTAAAAGAAATCACTTGTTTATCCCGCATCAACACACATCTGAGTCCATTCTTGGAGGCATCACAGAAGACTATGTATCCCTTGCCTTGCTCAGGAAACACAAGTACTGGTGCACTTGTCAACCTCTCCTTCAGCAACTGAAAAGATTGCTGACACTTGTCACTCCAAACAAAAGGAACATCTTTCTGGGTCAACTTAGTCAAGGGTAAGGCTATAGAGCTGAAGTTTTTAATGAACCTTCGGTAATAGCCAGCCAACCCTAAGAAACTACGGATTTCCATTGGTGTCTTCGGCTGTTCCCATTGTAGAATAGATTCTACCTTTTTAGGATCAACACAAATACCCGAGGCATATATTATGTGTCCAAGAAAAGAAACTTCTGGTAACCAGAACTCACACTTGCTAAACTTAGCATATAGCTTGTTTTTCCTAAGCAAAGTTAGGGTCTGACGAAGATGTTGTTCGTGCTGCTGAGCATCTTTACTATAGATCAGGATGTCATCTATAAAGACAACAACACACTGATCGAGAAAAGGTCGGAAGATTATATTCATAAGTTCCATGAATGTGGCTGGTGCATTAGTTAGTCCAAACAACATAACTGTGAACTCATAGTGACCATACCTCGTCCTAAAGGCAGACTTGGGTATGTAACTATCCTTAATACGAAGTTGGTGATATCCTGATCTCAAATCTATCTTTGAGAAGATGGTTACACCATGCAACTGGTCAAAAAGATCATCAATCCTCGGCAGAGGATACTTTTTCTTTATTGTTACTTTATTTGACTCTCTGTAATCAATGCATAACCACATTTGATCCGTCTTTTTTTTTAACAAAGAGCACTGGAGCACCCCAAGGTGAAGTACTCGGTCAGATGAAACCCTTCTCAAGCAACTCTTACAACTGTTTCTTGAGTTCTGCCATCTCAGCAGGCGCCATCCTATACGGTGTTTGTGCTATAGGTTGTGTGTCGGGGATTAAATTGATTTCAAAATCAATTTCTTGAGGCGGTGGCACACCAGGAAGTTCTTCAGGAAATACATCTTCAAATTCTCTGACTATAGGAACTTCAGTAGGGTTAGGACTATCCATGGTAGTATCTACCACATGGGCCAAGAAGGCATAACATCCTTGCCTCATCAACTTCTCAGCAACCATAGCTGACACAAGACAGGTGGGTAGAATCTTTCTCTCTCCTTGAAAGATCCATGTGTCACTATCATTAGCGAACACATCTTGCTTGGACTCACAATCCAAGACAACCTTATACCTTTCTAAGGTATCCATCCCAAGGATTATATCAAATCCATGCATCTCAAGTGGTATAAGATCCACTTGAATGCGATGTTCAGAAAAGAAGAGAATGCAGGGAGAACATACCTCCTGCAACATAGCAGACCCCATCAATGGAGTTTCTAGCAACAAACTATCTGCTCTATGATTTGTAGTCAAGTTGCAGTCACGAATCACTCTTCGAGTGATAAAGGAGTGCGTAGCACCCGGATCAATCAAAACAGATACAACGCAAAATGTAGACATATCAGAATATAACAATTCCATCTGACCTACTACAACCTGAGGGTTGATAACTGCATCAGGTGGATTCATCGCGTAGAATCTCACCGTTGCCTGTGGTTGATTCAGTGCTTGATGACTAGATGTCGATGATCCAGCTTGGGACGCTTGTCCACATACTCTAGTGTTACCTAGAAACTGTCGTCTTTGAGATCCTTGCTGATTCTGCCTCTGAGGTTGAGTCACACTCACTTCTCTGACTCTGCAATCCTTCATCATATGTCCCATCGTTCCACATATGTAACAACTTCTGTTCAATTGTCGTGGTCCAGGTGGTCCTGTAACTGACATAGATGCTGAACTGCGAGCTCCTCCTATTGGTAGGCTTCGTCCTCTACCCCTATTTGACGTCCACTGCGTCTGGGTATTGGATCTAGATGGTGGCATAGGTGCAGAAAACCTAGGTTTCTTAAAACCTTTGGATGAAGATCCTTGAAACTGGGGATATATCCTCCTGTTCTGGGTCTGTCACTTCTCTGCTACATACCTCTCTACCCTTCGGACGGACTCAACGAAGGTAGCAAACCTTTCTCTGTTCTCTAGGGCAGACACAGGAGTAGTCAACTCATCGTTTAACCCTTTTTCAAAACGCCTTATCCTTTCTTCATCTGTGGTTGCCATGTGCGGACAAAATCACAACAGTTCCATGAACTTAGCCTCGCATTCACTAATGTTCATTGGACCTTATCTTATCCTCTTGAACTGAGAGATTTTCTCGTCCAGAAATGTCTTAGGGAAATATCTGTTGACAAATTCCCGTCTGAAAACTTCCCATGCAACCTCCACACCAGACCTCTTCTGTTCTTCCATGGTCCACCAATAACCAGCACTCCCCTTGAGAAGGTACATAGCATGTCTAACCTTCTCATCTTTTGGGATGTTCAGGATTCTAAAGGCCTTCTCTAGTTCGGTTAACCACAAGTCGACATCTGTGGGATCAACTGTTCCCAAATACTCTGTGGCTCCAACTCGGCGAAGTCGTTCAAACATCTTGCCGATTCCTTGTACTTCAGCTTGGGCAGGTGCCCTAGGTGCAGGCATAGGTATCCTATCAGTTATGTGTGTCATGGCAGTCATAAACTGCCCAAACATGGTCTGGACGGCTGGGTTCCCCATGTCAGCTGGATCGAACTGGGGTGGTTCAGGCACAGGTTGCTCTATCTCCGGGTTTCTTGCACCTTCTCTGGGTGAAGCAACACTACTTTCCGTGACATATTCCTCGTGTGGTCCAGATATCCTTAGTATTATCTTCTTCTCCTGAGGAGTAGAAGACACTATTAGACATACTGGAAAGCACTAGAACAGACTCAACATCCTAAGTCCTATGTCTCTGTAGACTCAGCGGACCTAGAGCTCTGATACCACTAAATTAAAATGATCGAATCAAGAAAATGATATCAACGAATGCGGAAGCGATTAGCAGTGGAATTATCAAAAATCACTAAAAATTAAAACTTTTTGTAAAGAGAACATCAAATGATAAAACTCTTTCATAAAGAAACATGATAAGTTATTTACAAACTGATCCCTCATTACATCTCTGTAAACAAACACATCTCGAGAGTTACAACATCAACTAACTTGTTAATTGTACAAGGTAAGATACAAAATCTCGAGGCATCATGCCAAAATCTCAGATATACTGACTCCTAGGACCTGAGAGTACAGAGATGACACATAGGACATACTATCTACACAACTTGATAGACAATGTCTCCACCTGAGGATCACTGTTGTCCCTGGGATTGCTGCTGCTGCTGCTCACCCACTGATGGGTTCCTTCGTCCTCGGCGTCTACCTAAAAAGTCGAATCCCACGGGGGTGAGACAATTGAATAATTGTCCCAGTGAGAGTTATAACTCTCCACCAGAAGCTTTGTTATTGCATTAAAGGAATAACAAAAAGCAGTAGAAATATAAATATTCAATAGCAGGTTACATTGTATAAACTATGTGAAGCAGCATCCTTATAAGTAATCATTTCAATTATAACTTAATTGAATGACAAGACATATAACAATAAGGAATATGAAGAACATGTATACTAGTTACTTAACTAGAGTACTATAAACAATGTATCATCAATCATTGTTTCTCATAATTCAACCTAAGCAAATATGCTATGCGGGTGATTACATTTTACAAACATATTTATGCCCTGAGGAGATGAGTTACTCCTCTCATACTCCAACCGACCATCACTAGATCGCAATCAGTACCATACATAGGTCATCAGGAGAGTCGGATTCCTATGACCTCATCACTCCTCATTCAATATAAGGATCAACATGCAGGGCATCTCGTGTCTCTGCTATAATAGCTTTCCAGGGTATTCTGGCAACTTCACTATCTAGAGTTACAGTGGTGTTCAGTACTCTCTTCGCCATCGAGCAATTTCTTGCTTATCTCTCATCGATGCGGCATTAACAACATCATCGGGAGATTAGTGATACATCATCCCGACATAAACATATAATGAAGGATTGAGAGATTAATGATACATCTTCTATCAAATCCAACATTAGGACGTAAGGTTATTCACGTCCATAACCCCCACATACTCAAAAGTATGTGCTCCAGGAGTTCCCTTAGGAAAACCTATTTCACCATCATTGACACTGATGGATCTATGGTCAGGGCTCTACATGATCTCATTATATTTGATTAGTTAAGTACATTACTGCATTCTTTAGCATCAAGCATGTTTTCAAACATAAACGAATAAAGAAAATGCTATAAAGAAGGAGTACTATTTGTATCAAGTTCACATCACATACTTTAAACATTGGGATATCAATCCCTAACCATCCCATCATTGTGATTCAGGACTGTGGGTATTCAAACCCTTGAATCATCATAACACTTGTTACCAGTAACATCTTATCATCCAGTCATTTCATCAGTATGACCTTTGATTATTGCAATGCATATATTACTGATGGCTCATTCAGCCTATCAGGCTCATATGTTACCACTCACCATATAACATAGCATATAATTATACTTGAAGCATGTAAAGTGTTTTTAATGCGTATGACATCATAATTCTTACCTGGATATGATCACCTCTTTATGAAAACCTGCATGGTTAACATTTACTAATAACATGCACATTGTAACTATATCAGCGCAATACAAGTTCTTTTCAAATTATATATATGATACCACGGTCGTGCTATCTTGCACGGTCGTGCAAGAGTAAGTCACCACGGTCATGCTTCATTACACGGTCGTGCAACAAGGTTTCACCACGACCATGTCATATTACCACGGATGGTTTCTTGGGTTAGGATTCTCATTCAATCCAATTTAGAGTTATTCAACCCCTTAGTTTGATTAGGAGTAGTGATTCCTTATCTCATGCTTTAATCATGGAGTTTCATGCTTAAAAACATAACTCAAAATTAGGGTTTACTTGTTCATATCATCGCATCACCCTAGATTAGGGTTTACTATTCACCTTACATCACATTACCCTAGATTAGGGTTTACTATTCATATTACAATGAATTGAGATCATTTCATCATCATGTATGAAGATTACTTCCATTAATGCCCTCAAATCAGATTGAGATTCATTAATCATCATAATTAGGGTTTTCATGTCTCACTATGAAGGATCATACCCTAATTAGGTGTATTCATATATGTTGGAAGTATATTACTTGATTCTCAACCATATAGGGAGTCTTCTCTCTCCTCTTAGTAATAGACGATATTTACATCACTCTTGATTAGACTAAGTCAAAGCATCTTTGATAATATAAGTCATGTCATCACCATTATGCTCATTAGGGTTTGCTTGATCAAGGGGTACTAGTCACTCCTAACCCACTAAGGGTACTTTTGTAATCTTCACCATTGATCCTAATATACATTAGTTCACTAATTACTTAACCCCTTAATGACTTTAGGTATCTTTAGGGTTTAGGTTAAACAACTACTAAACCATCTTAACCTTCAAACCATCAAACGTTCTTAACATA
Source organism: Alisma plantago-aquatica (assembly GCA_963693085.1). Lineage (NCBI taxonomy): Eukaryota > Viridiplantae > Streptophyta > Magnoliopsida > Alismatales > Alismataceae > Alisma > Alisma plantago-aquatica. The sequence continues at coordinate 398,570,234 of OY856414.1, read as the reverse complement.
ATTGAACCCCAAACGATCTTGTACTTCAACCTCCAAATGGTTTGAAACCACATGACCACCAAACGGTCTTGAGACTGTTTGGTCCAAACACCCTCAAAACTGCATGGACCAAAAAGTGTATCAACACTTCCAATTGAGTTAGGGTTTTCAATGTTGAACCCCTCAGTCGTTCATGCCATGGTTAACCACTTATCAATTAAGCCAATTAAGTCAATACTCAACTGATGTGACCCTCAATTGATCCTCAATTCATCACCAATTAGGGTTTGGATTGATTGGATTGGGGTTGGAAATTGATCATCCTTCAACATGCATCAATATGAGTTTAATTGATGTTGAACCCATTGAACCATCACTCAATTGGGTCATGACCTGACCCCAAATGGTATTGAGGTCGTTTGGATAACCTCCAAACGGTCTTGAGATCATTTTCCCATCATATCATCAACATCCAAGTCAACCAATTAAGGTTTGGATCATTGGATTGATCATCAAATCAGCAATTGATTACACTTTAACTTAGTAACATTAGATCATCAATTGCTTAACCATACTCACCCATGGACCTCCAAACGGTCTTGAGACCGTTTGGATGAGCTCCAAATGGTCTTGAGACCGTTTGGCTCATCCAACCCTTGGATTCTAGTGAAAAATCATTAGGGTTTGAGCTATTGAGTTGATCATCAAATCAGCACTTAATTGCAAAGTGATTTGGTACCTTTAGACCTTCAATTGGTCAACCATGCTTAACCCTAGACCTACAAACGGTCTTGGGTAATCCCCAAACGGTTTTGAAACCGTTTGGGTGATCTCCAAATGGTTTTGAAACCGTTTGGGCTAATCAACCCAAAATCTCAAATCAACTCATTGGAATTTCAGCACTAATTTCAATTAGGGTTTGCCCAATTGGTTAGCCTTCATCTCATGATTTCTTGGGAATTAATCCATCAAATTTGGTGAGTCATTAACCAAAATAATTAGGAACAGGAATATCAAACGTTCAACCCTTGTTCCACTCACTCAAATGGTTTTGAAACCGTTTGCCCAAAAAGTTAAATTAATCAAGCTGAAAAATCAGCACTTAATCCAATTAGGTTTTCCTAATTGATTAGCCTTCAACTCACGATTCGTTGGACGTTAACACATAAAATTTGGTGAGTCATTAACCAACATAATTAGGAACAGGAATATCAAACGTTCAACCCTTGGTCAACTCACTCAAACTGTTTTGAAACCATTTGCCCAAAAAGTTAAATTAATCAAGCTGAAAAATCAGCACTTAATCCAATTAGGTTTTCCTAATTTATTAGCCTTCAACTCACGATTCCTTGGGAGTTAACCCATAAAATTTGGTGATTCATTAACCAACATAATTAGGAACAGGAATATCAAACGGTCAACCCTTGGTCAACTCACTCAAACGGTTTTGAAACCGTCTGCCCAAAAATGTAAATTAATCAAGCTGAAAAATCAGCACTTAATCCAATTAGGTTTTCCTAATTGATTAGACTTCAAATTACGATTCCTTGGGAGTTAACCCATCAAATGTGGTGAGTCATTAACCAACATAATTAGGAACAGGAATCTTAAACGCTAAACCCTTGGTCAACTCACTCAAACGGTTTTGAAACCGTTTTCCCAACCGATCTAGTGAAACCGCATGCCATTCAAACGGTTGTGAAACTGTTTGCTTTCGAACGGTTTTGCAAACCGTTTGGGCACAAGGTGGAAACCATTTGATAAAGTAAGATAAGGATTAACATTGGAATTAATGCCACCTTCTTCTATCTCAAGAACCTGGCCTGTTCTTCATGGATTTATTTGCAAGAAGGCATAGAAGTATTGGAAGAAGAAGAACAAGCAACGTTTGCAAGAAAGAAAGTGCATAATCAAAGCTTAAGGGTGTAGAGTTATAAAACCCGCCTTAGAACCAGCTCTAGAGCTCCAAGATTTAAAGCTTTAATGGTGGCTTGAGCTCCACAGGTCGTCCAAGGTTTCTTCCTCAAGAATTGGTTGGAAAGAATGGCTAGAAAGAAGAACTAAGTAAGATAAGCTAGCAAACCAACCTTGTATCATGACTTTCCCCGTGAATCCGAGCTAGAAGATGACCAAAACTTACCTAGATGAACTTGGTCGTCTTCCTCTGCTCCTGAGATCCTCCTAATTCGGTCCAAAGCAAGAAGATGAGAAGAGGAAATGAAGGAAATGATCCCTTGCCTTGAAAAAACGATGTGCTTATATATTTTGGGCATATTTTCAAGATAATGATAATTACTTCCTTATTTCTCATATGGGTCCTTCTCCATTTCTTTGCCACGTTCCTCTCCCTCCTTATCACATGCAACACTCTTACTTATCCATGTTTTAGAGGAAAAGAAACCAAACTTTTTACTAAGTTGCACATATAAAAAGGTCATTTTGCAAACATCTTGATTATTTACTTATAAAGGTTATCCTTCTTATTTGATCACTCAAATGAGGCACCCCCACTAATTTTATTTACTCTACTTGATGCTAAAAAGCATGAGAGATACTCTAGAAGGTATATTTTACATGTTACACCCTATGTTTTGGGTAAATTGCACTTTACTCCAAAACTAGGTTTTAAAGCACAAGGATTGCTCTACAAGCTATATCTTGGTGCTCAAGCTTGGAGAATCCATATCACTACATCATATTCATTATCATGATGTCTTAACATCAAAGGAACATCTTAACATGTGCAATTCGCAAGTTAACCCCTCAAATTGGGTAATTTGCACATAGGTCCACTTTTAACAAAACAACATTAGAACATTGTTCAAAAAGGACAGAAATGAAAATATAAGTTCCTCAGAAGCTTTAATTACATATAAAAAGATAATCACAAGCATATAATCACATGTCTTAAGTAAAACACCTAGGGTTAGGTCATAACCCAGGTCAGGGATGTTACAACATGCAACATCATGCAACAAGGTGATAAGAACTATGCCTCGCCCACTAGGTCACCGTCTTAGGTCATGGCCGATACACACACCCACTCCCTTCGAAAGCCGATAGGGATGAAACCCTAGAGCCACAAACCGATATGGCATCACTAGTCACCAAAAAATGATAGGAGGTTTCCTCAAGACACCCACAAATTGATATGAGGCCCCCTCAAGGCTCTCAAGCCTGAGACAACACTCCTAGGTGTAAGATTCACCTCAAACATGAGTACAAAACATCACCAAGGATGTCACCACTCAACCAAGGATCAACCAATGTGCCCATCTCTCTCTCACTCCTCTAGATGATGCAAAGAGAGAGAAGGAACACACTAGAGGTGGCAAACTTACACAGAAACCCCTATCCTAGTTAAATTGCAATTTGCACTAAAACCTCTCTACAAACACAAGCATCGACCAAACAAGCTCAAACAAGGAACTCAAGCTTCCAACATGCCCTAATTACATCTCAGATGATTAGAGCAAGGAACTAATCAACGTACTTAAGTAAAACAAACATGGTTATCCCAAGACATGGGTCATGGCCCTTACAATCCATAAACTCCTAACAGGGATTTCACCCTCAAAATCCTAAGAGAAAAGGGAAGGGTACTTCCTCCCCGTCTCTTCCTTGGGCTCCAACATGGCTTCCTCAATACCATGATGATGACAAAGTACCTTCACAAGCACAAGGTCCTTCCTCTTCAACTTCTTCACTCTCCTATCAAGGATCAACATTGGACCTTCTACATAGGTCACATCCTCATCAAGCTTCACCCCCACAGGCTGCAATATTGACTCTATATCTGGTAGACACTTCCTCAACATACTGACATGGAACACTAATGTGGCATACAACTCACAAAAACATAATTAACTAACGTGGAAGCATTCACTAAGCAGCGGATTACCGAAAATCACTAAAAATTAAAACCTTTTTATCAAGAGATCCATCAAAGGAAAACTTTCTCACATAGAACCAACATAACACATTTACATTTTGGTTTAAAGATACATGTTCTGTATCATCTCTTTCTGTGAATTACAAGCATCAACTGCCCTGTTAAACTAAGCACATGCAGTATGAAAATCTCGAGGCACTGAGCCAAAATCTCGAAAGCACTAACTACTACTCCGAGGACCTGAGAGTACAGACACGACACATAGGACTCTATATACATCTATACAAGGCATGACAGCCAGTGTCTCCACCTGAGACTTCACTACTATTCTTGATGCTACTGCTGTTGTTTTTCACTTACTGAATGATTCCTGCCTCCTCGTCCGCGTCCAGCTAAAAATGTGGTTCCCACGGGGGTGAGACAATTGTAAATTGCCCCAACGAGAGTTATAACTCTCTGGCAAAAACATTATTATTGCAACTTAAGAAGATAAATATGAACAGAGGAATTATAATTGTTTGACATCAGTTAATTCAATGTCTAATAGATTAGAACATTATTTTTATCAAAGCATTGCAGCTATAACTTGATATAGCAACATGTCACTTATCTATTAAGGAATATGAAGAACATGTATAATATTTATTCACTATAGAGTTATCACCACAGTATATACTCTCTTCAGGTTTAGATCACATATCTAATGCCTGACATTGTATTGTGGAGTCATGGCCTATATCCATACCCCTTTCACAAAGTATTGGGATCTTAATCCCTCATCTCATCAATTACATTTCCATTTCCTAGCAAGTCCATCATCATGATTATAGGATATGGGTATTTGAACCCTTATCTCATCATATAACACTTATTACCACTTATTAGGTAACTTCATACCTTTAGGTCATCTGACCAAGGACATTATGAATCTTGCTACACAAAGTGTTACACATAGTTCACAAAGCTCATATAACCTTTTGTTACCCCTTAATAGGCAACAAGGCACATTATGGCTTATGAAGCCATAACCAATTTCAATAAGTAAAACATCATATGTCACACATGGCTCATAAGTTTTCAGATTACTTCTCACTAAGCAATAAAGCATATGAAGGCTTATAAGGCCTATGAAACATTTTCAATATTCAGTGCATTATAGCCCATACCTGGCTATGCTCATCATCTCAACATACCTACATGTTTAGTACTCATGATAACAATTATATATCAGTACCATGCAACACTAAGTAATACCACTACTCCCTCTTTAGGGTTCATGGTCTCTCTTTCATATCAGCACCATACAAAACAAGGGTTATCTTATTACATTCATAACTCATCAATCTGTATTAGAGCTTCACATAGGATTACTCTGTTTTAAAACTTCACATAGCATTACCATGTATTAGGGTTTTCACATAGCATTACCATGTATTAGGGTTCACATAACATTAACTTGTATTAGGGTTTCACATAGCATTACCCTGTATTAGGGTTTTCACATAGCATTAACTTGTATTAGGGTTTCACATAGCATTACCCTATATTAGGGTTTCACATAGCATTACCCTGTATTAGTGGTTCACATAGCATTAACTTGTATTAGGGTTTCACATAGCATTACGTTGTATTAGGGTTCACATAGCAAGGAATCGATATGGATAACATAATTATTCAATCATACTTATTTATTCTCATCATTCATAATTAAATGAAGTATCAATCACAAAGTATGAGTTTCTCTCTCATCTTTACCAGAATATGATTGTATCATAGTTTATAGGTTTGGATTATCCTTTTCATAAGGCATGTTAGCCTACATTCATCAAAGTGCATTACATCTCAGTGTAACAATTGGCATGACACATTTCACATGTCACTCATCCAATTATATTGGACTTATAACACATCAAGGTATATCATTATTGGGGTGTTGTATGTGACATCTATCATATCTTGATGTATCATTTCCCTCAACACCTTTATCTTACTTGAGTTTATCCACTTAGATTGTATTAGGGTATTTTCCATCCTAATACTTTATGCACCCGTTTATCACATTTATCATGTAATGTATTGGTCATTAGTCACTCACTTAGAATATACAACCATTGCCAGTAATATGGACTCATCTTTGAGTTAGGAACTATTGATATAAGGATATCCATTATCAACCTCTCTAGGTGTTACATTTGTCAAAACATTAATCACTATTCCATTATTAGGAATATGATTCTCCATATTTATAATTTGAGGATTCACATAGCATCTTCCATACATTTATTGATTTCACATAGTATTGCTCTTCAAAAGAGTTACACATAATCATCCTTCTATATCGGGGATTCACCTAGTATTATGTGAAATTAAGATTTCACAACACATCACCCAGTGTTAAAGCTTCACATAGCATTAATGGCACTACCCTATATTAGGGTTTCATATACCTTTATCCCATTTTAGGGATTAAGGTTTACCATTCACATCCAAGTAAGGTTTCTCATACCTCATACCCAAATTAGGGTTAGGATGTACAATTCCTATTAAATTATGGTTTCCCTCATTGTTACACTAAGTTAGGGTTACATCATCACCCTAGATTATGATTTCACTGAGCTTTACCCTAAATTAGGGTTTCCCATAACCTTGCCCTAAATTAGGGTCAAGGTACATCAATCTTTTCAATGAGGATTTCATGATATCATTATTATGGATCAAACCCTGATTACATATTTATTCATAATGAGAGAATTAGGGCTTATTAAGTAAGCCATCATCTCTCCCATTCTCTCTCCCTCTCATCCTGTAACATCCCCAATTCCAGGTACAAAACATCTTTTCCTTTTTCTTTAACCCTTACTTTGATAATTACATCATGGAGATCATTCTTCATGCTTTGCTTTGAATTAGATAACTTTTGACCCTCAAACCCTAGATTGAGTCGAGTTGGGTTCCATAGAGTTAAAGACATGTGAAATTGTTATCTTAATACCTCAATTAGCTGACTTATAAGCAATAATGATGAGCTAGATTACTTTACCCTAGATTTGAAATCTTGGATATAGTTGGGGAGTGTGCCTACCGCCTAGATCTACCTCACACTTATGACAAGATTCACAACGTGTTCCATGTATCTGTCCTGAAGAAGTATGTGAAGGATCCTACTCATGTGCTGACTATTGAGCCTATTGAGTTACAAGAAGATCTGTCCTATGAAGAGTTTCCAGTGAAGGTCCTAGATTCCAGAACAAAGCAATTGAAGCACAAGGAGATTGAGCTTGTGAAGATTCTCTGGAAGTACCATGGTTTTGAGGAAACTACTTGGGAGTTGAAAGAAGAGATGTTGCGTACCTACCCCTCCCTCTTTGCTTGAGATTTCAGGATGAAATCTTTTTAAGGGGTGGTGTGTTGTAACATCCCCAATTCCAGGTACAAAACATCTTTTCCTTTTTATTTAACCCTTAATTTGATAATTACATCATGGATATCATTCTTCATGCTTTGCTTTGAATTAGATAACTTTTGACCCTCAAACCCTAGATTGAGTCGAGTTGGGTTCCATAGAGTTGAAGACATGTGAAATTGTTATCTTAATACCTCAATTAGTTGACTTATAAGCAATAATGATGATCTAGATTACTTTACCCTAGATTTGTGAACTAGGATAGACTTGGGTATCATACAGGACAATAATTGAGTTTAGGTGGAAGGTTTGACCATCTTTGACCTTTAGACTTAGTTCATTGCATTAATTGTATGATTTATGCAATATGGTTGAATAATAGTTAAGGAAGTCTCAAAACCCAAATCTAAGCCCATAATCGAGTTCCTCATAGCTTAAGTTGTCAACCCTCAAATTTTGGCATCATTTGGACATAAATGCCCCCCATTTAGACCCTAATAGATTATGTATTCTTCTACCCTAAAGTTTGGTCAATTTTATCAATTTCTTTTGTATGGTCTGGACCTTGGTCCAAGGACCGGTTTGGCTCTTACGAGCGGACCAGTCTGGGTAGCGGGACTCAGTCGTCCCCTACCTCCGAGCTTCCCGCGGGCGTCAGGTGCGGTACATGGATATTTCCCTGGTCTCTCGCGTATGACGGCTGAACGCCTCCTCACGCTTTCTTTGCCAATGAAACCCCTCACTCACCTGAATCCAATGAGCTATCTCACTCCCTGTGTGATGCCCTGATACAAAAACACCCATTTTAGGCCCAAGCAGCCGTCGCTGCTGTTTTCCCATTCCTCTCAACTTCTCATTTTGGATCGTCCCCTCGATCTCTATCAGCTCGGAAATCAACCTTGACCACTTGCCTATGAATTCCCATAACCAATTCAGTTCATGGGCGCATGGAGAGCTCGGACGGCGGTTGCCTCCCCCAGCGCAAAAGCTTGAAGCTCCAGTAGCTGGAGCGACCTCAGATCGATTCCTCACGAGGTAACCATCGAAGGACCTCCCTCTTTCATCCTGTGCAATTATTTTTCCCCAAGTTGTTCTCTATGTCTGGGTCGACTAAATGCCTTCGTCTCCCCTGTTTTGGTTGTCGCCTGTTTGATGATGATCAGTACTCGGTCATTTTTTACTGTTTTCTTCACAGACCTCTACGTGAGGTGATTCTCTGCCAAACCTTAGCCCCATAGGCTAATGGCCTTGGGTCTGATCTCGCCCTTGGTTGCAGCCACCCCAGGACTGGAGCAGCAGCTCCGCAGGTTCAGGGCAAAGCTGCGATGCCAGCTTGTTTCCTCGTAGCCATCTCTCCCATGGTGGTCAGTGGCTAGGCGACCCTGGTGACCCCCGGTCCCTTGTTGGGAGTTGTTGAGTTCATAGTGAACACCTGGTCATGGAAGCACCTATTTTTTTAACACCCCTAACCCTGCTTGATCTGAGCTCTTGCTACACCATGGTGCGAGAGACAGGGAAGTCAATCCCTGGGGGTAAAAACCCAATCTCGACCATGGGTGCACATCTTTGTTGTCTCACCCAGTAAGGGCAATTATGTAATTCCAACATTTCATTGATTGACTGACCCCGTGACATGGAAGTCGATCTCGCCTATAGTTTGTGTTAAATCACACTGTCTTCTCGCGATTCCATTCGAGGGTACTCTTGTCTTTTCACAAATATTTCCCCCCCTTAGAAATTTGATTAACTTGTAAAATTCATTATAAATCATTCATGTGACCAAATCACACATATAGGTATGTTTTTGAAATGAGAAAAATCCAACAGATTTAATGGGATAGGTTTGGAGACCTGATTCGAAACCTACTGATAGGTCATTTTTATTGTTAAGGATTTAAGGAACCATTTATTGATGTAGCACACACTTATTATGTTTAGGTTGTGAAAGAACTGAATCTGAGCCTAAAGAACATTATTGAGTGTTAGGATCTGACATTAAGGTATGTACATCCTCTATTTTATTTTGGGCATTATTTGACTAAATCCATATACATTTTAATGAGGCATCTCTTGAACTGTTATTTCTCTTGGAAATCTATTATTCTTGGACATTTATAATTCCTGATATGAATCTCTTTTACTGCTGTGATTATTACTTGACATGATTATGGGTCTTCAGGCCCCTCCTGCCTTGTTGCCTTTTTGGTTTGATATTGACTAAAATGATAGTCTTGCCACTCTATTATAGCATGCTGCGTGTTTGACTAGATTATCTAGAATAGTGGTACTTATGTACAACCATACTTATATAGGGCGTGCGTATTCTGCCCGGGGTGTGCGTTTCCACCCTTGTTTACTTTTAGGCCATGATCCTATGTTGTTATGGCCCTATTTTAGGTATTTTTAGTCTACATAGTTATGCATGCAAATATTCATTGTTTTAATATGATTATGTGGATGATTGTTATGGCAAGACACTCTTTTATTACCATGTTTGTAATTTGAAATTTAATATGCCTCGTTTCTTTTGTTACTTTTCTCTTGAACATACCTAATTGCAAATAGCCCCCTTTTCTTGTGGGAACATCTCTTTTTGTACTTGTAACCCTATATAATGCCCAGAATGTTTTATATATGTACATACTCAGCCTTTGCTGACCTCTTTATTTGTTTCCTATGCTCTGGGTGATGTTCTTTTCCACCCAGGTGAAGAGGATCATGTGGTGACCTTAGAGGAGGATCCTATACTTGAGGACCCAGTGTTCGAGGAACCTGTCCAGCAGTAGTTTGTGAAATTTCTGAGATGCCTAGGTTGTCCTCTGCAATCGACCCATTAGTTTAGTTTCTTTGGTATTTTATTTTATGTCCATGTGGACAAGTTCTTAGAAATAAATGTATTATGTAATAACTTAAAATCTTTACATTCCTCTGCTTTTGCTTTATGCTCATTTTACCATGTTATTTTGAGAACAATATAGCTACCCTTCTATCTATTTATCATGTTTCAATGAATGGGTTTGCTATGGCAGTCTCAAGATAATGTTGATAGGGAGTGGTCCCCCTAGTGGGTCCCACTCCTTACACATCCTCTCTAGGATGTTAAATACTCCAAGATTGATCTAGGTCAACTCTTCACTTGAGTACACATAGTTAGGGTTAACCTTCACAATCATCATTGTTCTACATCATTAATAATCACATAGCTAATTGACCTTTGATCATATTAGGTGTCCAAATGGTTTAACCAATTTGAATCTCAAAAGGTCTTGGTCACTTAGACCTCAAACGGTCTTGGTCACTTAGGTTCAAACGGTTTGAAAACCGTTTAGCAAAGTAGGTGCTTGAAACCGTTTAGACCAAACAACTTGAAACTGAATGACTTGAGTCTCCAAACGGTCTTGAGACCGTTTGGTCCCAAACCCCTCTCAAAGTCGAATGGACCAAAAAGGTCTTCCATCACTTAGTCAATTTAGGGTTTCAATCAATGAATCATCTATCAATTGGACCACTGATGTATTATTCAATTGAACCATGGAATTACCCTTCAATTGGTCCTCCAATTAGGGTTTTTAACCCAATTGAACTAGGGTTGATAATTAAGAAACCATCACTTAGGGTTTTGAAATCGAGGATCCATCAATGATTAACATTGTGGAACCATTTCAATTGAAATTAGTGAACCATCATCATTACATGATATGACCTGACCTCAAACGGTCTTGAATGACCCCCAAATGGTCTTGAGGTCGTTTGGATGATCTCCAAATGGTCTTGAGACCATTTTCCTCAAACCACCATTGAAATCTATGACATTCACTTAGGGTTTGCACCATTGAATCAATCATCACTTGAGATATTGATTGTAATTCAATTTGATATCTTTGGGTCTTCAAATACTCAACCATACTCAACCTTGGACCTCCAAACGGTCTTGGTTAACCTCCAAACGGTCTTGATACCGTTTGGGTGATTCCCAAATGGTTTTGAAACTGTTTGGGTCAATCAACCCAAGACCTCAACTTAAACAATTGCAAAATCAGCACTTAGTCGATCAGGGTTTCAATTTGAAAGATTGTCCATATGTTGAACTAATCAATTGGAGCCATTAGATCATCATCCAACACATACCAGGGTTAAGACCTCAAACAGTCAACCCATCCAAACGGTCAACTCCCTTAAACGGTTTGGGGTCCAAGTCTCCAAACGGTTTGATGAAACCGTTTGGGCCAATTTGTTGAAACCGTTTACAAGAGATATTTGGGGAGGTGTGTGCTTAATCAAGATCCAAACCCACGATTCTTTCTGTGATTTCATGGTGATTGCATCATTCAACCAAAATAAATTTCAAAAATGAAGAAAGGATCACCAATTGATAAGGAATTGAATGTAATAATAAAATTAAGGGTTCAAGTTATAAAACCCGCCTCCAATTGAGCTCAAAAGCTCAAAGCTCACATAAAAAATGGTGGATGCAACTCCTTTCACCATTCCAAGGCTCATCCTCAAGCTTTGAGTGAAAAGGAATGGTTAGAATTGAAGAGGGGATCGAAATAGGAAGAATTCATGCATTGATTTTGTGATTTCCACCATGGATTCAAGGTGAAAAGGGATCAAGGAGCTTATCAACAGGTTGGGGCTCGTCCTCCTGGTCCTCCCAAGCTCCCTTGATCATATTCCAAGCAAAGGAAAAGAAGTGGGGTCAAAAAAGTCCTTGGTTTAAGTGGTAAAGGCTCTTTTATAAGAAAATCAATGAGAGAAAATGTTTTATAAAAATTCATTTAATTTCAAAATTGTTGCCACCACTTCCCCCTTGGTTTCTTGTATGCAAAGGCATCTCTATCCCAACCGAGATCCCTTCCATTATCCATGAATTAAGGGAAAAGAAATTAAGCACCTTAACCCTTATAATAGTAATATCCATTTTTGAGTTGAAATTCTTTTTCTTATAATAAGGTGACTGGAATTTTCACCTCCTTAGGATATTTCGTGGTCCTTGCAAATCTCAAGGACTTCCACACACATCTGAATCCAACCATTTTAATTTTGGTTAAAGGCCCTTTAATTAATACATTTATTTTTGCACTAAATTGAATTAGGGTTCACTTAGGATTAAATCTTGATTATTTTAATATCAAGATTCTCTCTCCTCCAACTTAATTCAAATGAGGCATCCCTCTCATTTTCTTTGCTCTACATGATGCCAAGAAACATTAGAGACCTTATTGAAGTGGTAATTTGCATATTAAACCCTAGATTTTGGGTAAATTGCATATTATACCAAATCTAGGTTTTAATGCATAAACATTGCTTTATCAGCTCTTTCTTGGTACTCAGGCTACCACAAGCATACCTCTGTATCATCTTCATTCTCATGATGATTCAAAACATGAGGAACATATTATCATGAACAATTTGCAATTTAACCCCTCAACTTGGGTAATTCACATTTTAGTCCAAATCAAGCAAAAAGATTATTTCAACATTATTCAAAAAGGACTAAAATTGAAATATAAGTTCCTCTTGAGCCTTAATTACTTTCTAAGAGATAAGAGCAAGTTTATAATCAACTTTATTAAGTAAATCATGTAGGGTTAAGCATAGCCCAGGCCAGGGATGTTACAACTGATGTAACCTATGCAACTCAAGTGGCAACTCCAACTGATAAGCAACCTTTCCATCATGTGCCATCACTGGGTAAGGTCCCATATACCTGGGGGCTAACTTACCCTTCTTCCCAAAACTCAAAACACCCTTCCAAGGAGTGTAACATACAAAAACTTGGACATATTCTCTTTTTGGCCCTTTTCTAAGATTTTCCTTTCCTTTCTATCCTTTTTGTCCTTGATGTTTAAATTATGAAATTTATAGTGGTTTGGTGAACATTTATTCACTATTTTTACCAATATAAGGGTTTATGCACAAATACCTCAGTGAAAGTCTATTCAAGGACCTTAGTTAGGTGTTCTAAACCTTAATCTAACTTTTTTATGTGTTTTGAAATCATAAAATGAGCCTAAGTTTCAAATTTGGTTCAATTTGAATGTTGTTTGTGCAAGTTATGCAATTTTAGGAACATTTTGGACTTTTATGCAATTTACCCAAATGGGAAGTTTTCTTTGCAAATTATCACCTGCATTATAATCCTTAGATATTCCCTTACTATTCTCGATATTTTTAACCATGGGGCACCTAGTTGCACCTTGGTTTGAAGGTGTTTATCTCCAAGAGCATTTTAGGGATTTTACCCTCTTTATAAATGAGCTTATCTTTAAACGTTATCAACCAATTGACGTGGTTTATTATCGCACTAAAAAATTCACTCAAAGTTGAAATCTCTGAGCTTTTACCAAAACCTTGTGCAATAATACCACCTGCAAGCGGACATGTCTTATCACAATATAGTTAAGGATCGACTCCCAAGGGACAATTTTTTAAGAATCGTTGCTAGTCAAGTCTAGTTCAAGTAAGGCTAATATTCAAAACAATTGGTTGAATTGAGGTTAATTAAACTAAATGCAGGAAAGTAAAGAGTAGAATTAAAGTTTATCTAGATTAATGATATGGAATTGATGGGATGGTACTAGGTTTCACCACCACTACACATGCAAACACATCCAAACATCAAACATCCATGCAAGATATAACTATCCAAATAGAACTGCTATGAACCCTCCCTGAGGGATGTTTAGATTCGCGTAAGCATCACCTTAGGCATCAGATGTCTCTTCGCCATCCAGATCATGCACTTACGGTTCTGACGATACAGATATCCAACTGAAGTTGTGGCCCTCCCTAAGGGATGTTTAGGCACACAGAAGCATCACCGTGGGCTAGATGGATCATCCCCTCACGAATCATACACTTATGACCTTAAGGAATCCCTTTCTATTTCTAGTTAGGGAGTCAAAAGTGCTAATCGACAAGCAAGCATGTGCTTAATATACAAGCAAACAATGACGATTAACAACGACGATACAGATATCCAACTGAAGTTGTGGCCCTCCTCGAGGGATGTTTAGGCCACAGAAGCATCACCGTAGGCTAGATGACTCATCCCCTCACGAATCATACACTTACGACCTCAAGGAATCCCATTCTATTTCTATTTTGGGAGTCAACCTCATTAATCGACATTCTTCCCTACATATAGAAATTCTCACAACATAGGGAAGAACAAGATAAAAGCAAGCAGTTAATCAGTCCACAAACATTAACGATTAACAACGAAATGAAAAGTTATATACATTGCCATGGAATGTTTAACAAGAGAACATGCTTGCATGGGCAGCGGAGCTAGTCCCCGCACCCCAGCAAAAAGGAACTACTCACTCATGATGCGAGAATCAAGAAGTACAAGAGAGAGGGAAGGTTCTACCACGAGCATGATGCAGAAGGTAGTCGCAGCTCTGTGAAGATGATGCAGTTTTCTACGTCATGTCGGAGCATATCTGGATGAGGAGGAAGAACCACCAAGGCAGACCAGTCGGATCTTCTTCTCCACCTTCTTTCTCCTCTTGACCTCCTTGCTTGCAGCACGAGCAACAAGTGAAGTGGAAATTGTGTGGATGTACGTGGGATCAAACCTGAGTTTAGGCATCCTGTCGGCGTCTTAGGTCCGATGCCCCAAATGAGGACCCTGCTGGTCCTATTTATAGGCTTGGGTCGGGTCTTTAACGGTTTGGGGACTCTCATCCAAACAGTCTTGGAGACCGACTAATATCCTCACGGTCCTATATACTGACCAAACGGTCTGGAGCAACCGGTCTACACTGTCAATAGGTCTTCATCTTTACGGTCTTGCTTCCTCGCTGCTTCAATCGGTCTTGGCTTCTAACGGTTTCTACATGCACCCAAACAGTCTTGGGCAATTGGTCTTGCGCCCAACCGGTCTTGTGGCCTTCACAGTCTTCAGGTCCTAACGGTCTTCACGACCGTTTTCTCTGATTCGTCCAAACAGTCTCAACCTCCAAACAATCTCGCGTTTCATCCAAACAGTCTTGGCTACGAAACAGTCTCTACCCCAATCGGGTTTCGATAGCCAAACGGTCTCAACGTCTAAACGGTCCTGTCTGATCAGTTTTGGAGATCGATTTTGCTTTCACAGTTTTGTTATTCAATCGGTTTTGGTGGTTGATCGCCCAAACGGTTTGGAGACCATTTGCTTCTCACGATTTGAGGACCGTTTGGGCTTGCGCAGTTTCAAGGTTATTTGCAGCCCATGCAGTCTCAAGACCATTTGCTGGTCGTGAGGAGGATCGTATAGGTGAAACCGTTTGGAGAAAGAAGAGCAAACTGTGTGGATGCAAACTGAATGGACCAGATCATTTGGTCAAGACCGTTTGGTCAAGATCGTGGCTGAGAGGATCTTGAGTGAAGGTGAGTTCCAGTTGATGGTTGAACCTCACCTTGACTTACATGATCTACATGAAATTCATATAAAACTAGTTAATAACTTGATAATCTGATCAACCAAGCAAAATTGCACATTGTAAGATTTAAGTAGATGAAATTGAATGTATTTATTCGAATTGGGCCCAAAATGGCGACTAAAAATCACGATGAATTTGGGTTCATCAGAATACCCTAAACTTAAACATTACTCATCCTCAAGTAACACAAAATCTGAAATAGTCGCCAAATGAATACTTTCGGATAATGTGATTGCTTCCTCTTCACATCACGATTGTTTCCTTTCTTCTCAGTATAACTAAGCATCTCAACTTCCTGAGATCACTGAACACATTTTACCACATCTTCATTCCCGAGTTTGTTTTCCAACATCACTTCCTCCTCACTTTTTCCAACAACAAGCATTTTGAAGAGTTTTGTAAGAGTCCAGAGATACCCGCAGAACAACAAGTGTACACCTTATCTGACACTGGTGTATTTCAGGATAGTGGAGGCATTCATCATGCCTTTAGGTAGAAAGGGAGTGAATGGTGGTGTGGAAGTAAGAAATAAATCTCTCCTCTATTCGACTTGAGATTTTTATTTTATGATTGCAATTTCATTGATTGCATTTTTTTGTGCGAAACTCTTCTCTATTCGACTCGAGATTGCATTTTATTTTTGTGTGCACATTGGCATCTTTTCTTGGTGGTACGCCCCTTTTTATTAGCGAGTGGTATGGAAGAAGCGGATATAGAGGGAGGTGGTGTGCCACCCCGAACTTAGGGTTTGGCACTATTTTGGCTATTTTTGTTTCTTTTTTATGGACGGAGGGGTACAAAGATGATAGAAGAAGTGTAGAAGAGAGTTCATATCAAAATGCAACTTGATTTACAATTCAGTGCACCGGGTGGTTCTCTTTATCATACTCTGCTCAAATAATAACTTGATGAGGATCCGATGGAGATTCTATGTTATTGTTCCACTTGTCAGTTAGGAAGCACGACGTGTTTGATCTCTATCATTTCGATAGATACTTGCTATTTTTGCAGAAGGATCATGATGTTAGGATTCATAAGCTTCACAAGATGATTTCAATCAATAGGCTAGTTTTCAGAAAATGGCCCTTTTGAGGATATGCTTCAAATAAGGAGGGTATATTGATGCAAAGAAAAGCATGGAGAGAAAAACTAGCCAGCTAGGTAATGGCTATTATTCAAACGAAAAGTGTCAAAACTTCATCAAGTTTCTGTTCAAATTCTTTGAAAACTTAAAAATTTTGATCAAAATTGCAACAATGAAATCTTAAGTCTGTAATGGATGGGTGTATGTGGAAAGTGAAATACGTACCACCCACCCTCCACCCCAAACTTAGAAATTTGCTTGTCCCGAGCAAACTCTAAATCCAAGATGGAGGGGGAAATTCTTTCTGGTTGGACCACCAGATGTGGTTGCATTCCAATCAACGTGTATCCTCCATCTGAAAATCCCAAGAATGAAGACTAGTTAAAACTTAAGATAGCATCTCGTGATGCGATTTTTATTTAGTGAAAAAATTTATAAAAAGTAAAATAAGATTAAGGAAAATTTCTAATTCAAAACTAAAAGTAAAAATGAAGTTATTGATTGGGTTGCCTCCCGACAAGCGCCTTTGTTTTACGTCAATGGCTCGATATGAGTCCTTTAATTTTCTGGTGGATACGTTGGATTAGTAAGATCCATAATTGCTTAGGTGTCTATGTCGACTGAGGTGAAATATCTCTTCAAGCGTTGGCCATTAGGCAAAAATTCTCCTAACTGTTCGCTCCATAAAATGAAAGCACCATGTGGGTAGATTCTCTTGACAATATAAGGTCCAGACCAGTGAGAATGGAGTTTTCCTGGGAATAGCCTCAGTCTTGAGTTGAGTAGTAGAACTTGGTCTCCCACTTGAATGTCCTTTCTTTTTAGATGACCATCATGCCAAAGTTTGGTGCGTTCTTTGTAGATTTGTGCATTCTCATAAGCTGTCATCCGAAGTTCTTCCAGCTCTTGAAGTTGCAGAATCCTGGCTTCGCCTGCTTTCTTCATGTCAAAATTTAGTTGTTTGATTGCCTACCATGCTTTGCATTTGAGTTCTATAGGCAGGTGGTACGACTTTCCATAGATTAAATGAAATGGTGTAGTTCCAAGAGGAGACTTAAAAGTGGTGCGGTAGGCCCACAAGGTGTCATTGATTTTCACTGACCAATCTTTTCGGTTGCGGCCTACTATCTTTTCCAAGATAGCCTTGAGTTGACGGTTAGAAACCTCTACCTGCCCACTTATTTGTGGGTGGTAGGGAGAGGCTACATTGTGTGTCACACCATATTTTCTTAACAATACTTCAAAGCTTCTTTCCAGAAAATGAGAACCTCCGTCAGATATCATAGTGTGTGGGACTCCGAAATGGGGAAAAATAATATCTTTGAATGTCTTGATAACTGGTTTGGAATCGCTAGTTATAGTTGGTGTGGCCTCTACCCATTTTGAGATGTAATCCACTACAACTAGGATGTAGGAAAATCCATGTGAATGTGGGAATGGACCCATGCAGTCCACACCAAAAACATCAAAAATCTCGACTTCTTGCCATAGTTTAAGTGGCATCTCATCTCTTTTCGTAATGTTACCCGTTCCTTGACATTTGTCACATGATAGAACAAAGTTGTAGGAATCTTTGGATATGGTTGGCCAAAAGAAACCACATATCAAAACTTTCAAAGAAGTTTTCTTAGAACTCATATGGCCTCCAACTGGGCCTAAGTGACATTGCTCTAAGATGAGTTGGGCTTCCTCTTCAGCGATACAACGTCTGTAGAGACCATCAGCACAAAGATTGAAGAGGTACGGTTCATCCCAATGATACTGCTTCTCATCATGCATGAATGTCTTCAGTGCATTTCCGGTGCAGTTAGGATGGATGACACCAACGATGAGGTAGTTCACATAGTTCGAGTACCAAGGGGTAGCTTCTGAAACTTTCAATAGTTGGTCATCTAAAAGATAATCATTAATTGGGATCTTCTCAGTTTCTAAGGTGTGGATGCGACTTAGGTGGTCTGCTACAACATTCTCTGTACCCTTCTTATCTCTTATCTCCAAATCAAATTCTTACAAGAGGAGAATCCATCTTATCAACCTGGGTTTTGCATCTTTATTTGCCAGGAGGTAACGAATAGCAGCATGATCTGTGTAGACAATGACTTTAGAACCAATGAGATAAGATCTGAATTTGTCAAAGGCATACACTACTTCAAGGAGTTTGTCACGCCCACATCCCATGATTTCTACTAATCATGAGATTAGGGCATGACTATGAGGATTTCACTTAAAACAAAGTTCACTCGCAATTTTTATTTTTATTTCAAACTCTTTGTTTTCTCGCATTCACTCACATAAACAAACTTTACAAGAGAATTAAACTTTTACTACTCTAATATGATCTCAACATTAATGATACACATTCATATATTCATTATGTTTCACACACTTCTATGTACATACAACATGGTAATCAGATACATTCTCTCTTATCAAGAAATAAAGATACAAAACATTATTTAAAACTCTCTCACATCTATACAAGGACCTAGAGTGATAGGGACTGACTGAACTTAACTAAACTCATACTTAACTCATGTGGTAGATCTACTCTGATGCTTTGACCTTCTTCAAGTCCATGTGGTTTCCCTAAATTTTTTTTGAGTAGAGGGGTGAGCCTACTCGCTCAGTGAATGAAAACTTCAAAGAAATAGTCTAAAGCACTGATATAATTACAGTTATACCTTTGAGCAACTAATATCAATTATAACAACAGTAATTACTACACTAAGCAGATCTAAAACAATACAGTTAAAATAACAGAGAATGTAAATATTGCATTTAAAGAACAACTACTATGAAACTATATTCAAATCATTCTTAACTCTTTTTACTTATAAGAAACTATTTAAATTTATATGATCATATTTTAGCTTATGTCTTGATCATATGCAGTGTACTCTACATATGAGACTCACCGTGCACTGTGGCCACACTGTACAAGACTTAGCGGATACACTCGGGAAATGCTAAGTCTGACTGTTGTCCTGGTCTACTATAGGAAAACTGGCTCTCTGGCCTAAACTGGACTCCTCCTCTAGCTGAGTACATAGGTGGAGGGTCTGAGACACTCTGTGGGCCTCTGGGTTACCATCGGGACATCTGGTTCATGTTTGGTGACCTATTTTCTCTTAGGAGACTTCCTCAAGGGCTTCCTCTCCCCACACATTCTGTGGGTGCGTTCCGACCCCCGTATACTGGACACACCGACATGGTAGGCCATTTCATCCCTAAGGCACAGACCTCACATAGGGATTCTACGGTGTTCAGGGCTCCTAAGTCTATTATGATTTGATTATATCTTTCTCTTAGAGTGATTTCTTTAACTTTGTATCTTACTGACTACTCAGACTACTGAATTGAATTCACTGATAATACTGAATTGAAGGCTTAACATATTATTTACCCTTTTCTTAGGGTATCTCCTTACTCATGCACATATAGCATTTCTCATGTATTCAAACATATATCATGTCTACTAAACAAGTATTCTCATTCAAACATTTCACAAATATAAACTTGGCAGAGCAGTATATTCAAAACATTGTAATATTCTGAGTAATCATCATACTATGCATGTGGGCAGACTAAAATTCTTAAATAAATAGAATACATGTCAACATGGCACTTAATACACTAAAATCATACAATTGAACTATTAAGCATCAACACATCTCATACTGAGAACCTTGATATCACAACACTTGATTCATTGAACACCTTATTCTTAGGGTTTCATTTACCTCTTTCACTTATCACATGGCAACACCCTATCCTTAGGGTTTTGTTTTCCTCATTCACTTATCACATGGCAACACCCTATCCTTAGGGTTTCATTTGCCTCATTCACTTATCACATGGCTCTCATAAGGATTTCATACGATGTAAACATTCACTGAATAAAGACTGCTTTTAACAAATCATATACAATCAATGTATGTATGAAACCTTAGAACTGAGCTGAATTTAGGTTTTCATGCCATTCACTGAGATATCATGCATCAAGAATAAGATTGAATAATTAAAGTCTATTATGTCAAGATAAACACTTCAAATGAATTTCATAATATCTATTCAAAAATTTCCAACTTTTCACTCATCTAGGGTTTCAACCCTTTCTACTGAGATATCAAGAAAACACTATTCACATCACACGAAATCTAGGGTAGTATATGACATGTATGTACTATGCATTCAGATAACAATCATTCATAATAAATAAGATTTAGATAGATAATTTTCTCTATTTAATTTTACATTAATTTCAATCATAGCCAAAAATCCTAAATTTTAGGTTACTCTTGTAACCTCTGTAAATACTTAAGGATTTCTCATTAAGAGGGATTGTATCCATTTCATATATGATTTTATCATCTGAAATTCATAAAAACATAATAATAATCCATTTCATATCATTTTACAAAAAAGTAGATCAAAAGGAAAATTTAGGGTTTGATTGTCGCATACTGAGCAAATTGAAGATTATGGATGAATTAACCAAATTTCTTACAATATATTGTTTAAAGGAAGTTACCACTCACCCTAAGGTGTGAAAACACATTAAAAACGAATCTCATCCCTAAAAATCTCAAAGTAATATAAAATCCCTAGCAATTCACCCAATTCTTCTTCCTTTCAACTCGGAAACCCTAAAAATGAGGAATTATGAAGAAAGAGTGAGAAAAGGGGAAATTTTGATACCATTTCGGATCAAATCAGGGGAGGGACAGAATCTTGACATGTGAGAGAAGATTCACCATGAAAGTCTATGCAAAGAAGCTAAACTTACTTGATTTCACCACTCCTCGGACCGCAAAACCCTAATTCTAGCATTTCCACCACTTTCTCCTCTCAAACCCTAACTCTCCCTCTCTCATCTAGGAGCTCATTTCTCTAGAATGAATTGCGAATTATGAGAGCTTCTAGTGTGTGTGGTCGACCATATAGAGCAATCGAGCTGCTTGGGTCAATTGCACATTGACCCCTCACTCAACTTTCTCTTATTTCAGCTGAAATTTCTGTTATAAAAAAGTTAATGTAATTCGTTTATTTTAGAGATCAAACCTTCTCCAAAAATTATGATAATTTATGAGTTTGTTTATAATTTAGTTACAAATCTTCAGTTAAAATTTGAGACCATTTGGAGTTACCAATAAATAAATAAAAATAGAACAGTGCACTGCTATCCAAAAATCTGCCGAAATGTCAGTTGAAGCAAAAATGCCTAAGAACGGCCGTGCTATCTGCCACGGCCGTGCAAGATGGACACATAATGGCCATGCTATCTACCACGGATGTGGTGAATTTCTTTCAGCATATTTGAGTATAAAAGTTGGTTAATAGTTCAATTCTTTCAAAACGGCAGTGTGGCCTTGCATGCCCATGCCACCAATGACCTAGAACGACCGTGCTACCCAACACGACCGTGCTATCCAAGCCTCCAACTACCATTTCTATTTTTCTATGGCTAACTCTGTCATTCCTTCCCAAATGAGCTTATTTGGTGAAAACCCTAATTTCAGCCAACTAGGGTTTATATATCTCAAATCCTAATTATACAAAGAGATAGCATGCTTAGGGTTCTCATTAGGTTTACCATATTATAATTGAGATATCATCATTAATTAGATTTAAGAAACGATCAATCCAATTAAATATATAATAATCAAGGTAAACCTTAGTTTACCAATTAAACTCAGATGCGGTCATAACAATTCTCCCCCCTTGAAATGTTTCATCCCCGAAACATAAACATGCAAGAAAAGTACTTTCAAGGTTTGTTTTAAGCTTCTGAAATATTACATATGTCTTTTATTCCTTTACAAATTCACAACATGTTTTAAATAGTTCTCAATGATAACAAATGAATTCCCTATGCCACAATCAATCATAGGATAGAGAGAGAAATGACTATTTCAATATTTTCATACTCTTGAGGTGCTACCTCAACATTGAAAATCTGATCCAAGTATCTCAATTCATACGACTCAATATGTACTATTGTTCTATATTACCTCTAAGACACAAAAGAGAGTTCACCATGTTGTTTTGAATTTTACCATTGTGCTACTCAAATATCAAAACAGTCTTGAGTTGGAAGACTAGATTCAACAACAATTGTACAATACTACTAACGACATCTCCATTGGATCATGAATGCATAAGGTGAAGCATTACCATCACATTCCATACTATTCTCAAGTATGAACCCACACATAATTCAAGGTGTAACCATCAGGTTATAGCATACTAGGGTTTGAACAACAGTAACAGAGTACTCCATGATTGTATTAGTCATTCAAGGACTATTCATACCCAATTACTATCACTTAGTTATATTAAAGCTAGGTATAACAAGCTATACCTCATTAGGGTTACATCTCAATACAATATGGTCATCATCCCTTCTATTCATACGAGTGAATAGGTAAGACTACCCTATTCAGGGTAACCCTCCATTTGTTCCATCATCATTCAACCCATATCACCATACCCAAATTGTACAATACCAAGATAGATTACTGGTATGAATGACTACAACTATCTGGCACCTTTAATTAACATATTGCTTGCACATGTACAACTGAAATCATATGTAAAATAATTTCATATATTACTAAAAGCCATTGTTTTCTTTTGTCTCTCTCCTCATTCATTATTACTTACTTTTTTCTACTTATCCTTATCATTTTAATCATGTACATTAAACATCTCTAAAATTGAAACATATAAGGTACAAATAGATTATTCATCATTCTTGCTATCACTGCAAGAATTTATTCTAGATTACACTTTGCTCATGTTGCACTTCACTCATATTGTATTTCTCCTTTTGTTCAAAACACACTTGTTACATTTCAAATCTATTTCTTATCCTTTGCTCTGAATCATTTCCATATTGCTTTTCTACCTTTCAGATTAGTTACCTGTAAACCCTAGATTACTATTAATACTAGTTCACTTCTCATAGGGCAATTCTCATAATCTTGTTTTATAAAGATGCTAGTATTCAAGGTCAAATCACTTGTGACAACCCTTGAACTACTACAAATCTAAACATTCTAGAGTTTGATCCTTATCAGTAGCATAATGTTATTGTGGTGTGACTTTGCTCCCTAAATTTGAAAGTCAAACTTTGGATCTCACAAGTTTTACTAAAGTCTTCCTTATCTTATCAATTGAAGTTATTTTCTCTTACTTGGCCATTCAGATAGATTACATTCTCAATTACCCTAATAGGGTTTCATCATCATATTGTATGTCACTATTACATTCACTATATATCCCTACCATGGTGGTTATGCATCATATATGATTCATTTTCTTATCACTTCATTCCCACATTTCTCTAATTAAGGAAGATATGAAAGAGAAGATGATTCTAAGACTTAGAATTCTTATCTTCAAACATTCATTAATACATTTCGCATATGTAGGTTTACTTAATTATCAATAAGGATACTTGGCTAATTAGCACTTTCTTGAATCTCACAACCTCTTTCTTTTATAATCTATATTACTCCATCATGTTTCAAACCCTTCCTTACTTTCCATAATCTTCTCACCATATATTACTCTTCCACCTATCATATTTAACTTCCAATTGTTCTCATATGATCATGTTGCTTATTCATGTGTATGATCATGTATACCATGTTGCACATATTTCCTTTTATCCTTCTACTAATGTGAAGTTGAAATTCTAAATCAAGAATCTCTCTACTAGTTTCAACTCATGTTTAATACATTACATTTCCTTCATTTTAAATCAAATGGCTCATGCATGGGTCAAACTTAGTATCTGTTTCAATCAAGTTTTTCCTTCCTGAATATAGTCTACCTTTGTATGACTTACTCATTTATTTAGCTACACTTTTATTCTTCTTTTAGAAACTAGTTTGTTGTTCTATAGAGGCTTAGAATCCAAAGGTAGTAAGGATGATTGTATTAAACTATATAATAAAGGTATACATTTCATGCTCTCAAT
This sequence comes from Alisma plantago-aquatica, assembly GCA_963693085.1. Classification (NCBI taxonomy): domain Eukaryota; kingdom Viridiplantae; phylum Streptophyta; class Magnoliopsida; order Alismatales; family Alismataceae; genus Alisma; species Alisma plantago-aquatica. The sequence continues at coordinate 398,545,463 of OY856414.1, read as the reverse complement.
TATATAATAACCCTCATTCCTTAGTCAAGCTCATCATTTCTACCTTTGTCTTTGTTTCAACTAAGTTTGTTATCCTAGTCTTATAATTTACATGTTCATCTAACTCTCTTTACTTTAACTCTTCTGAAGACTCTTCACTTATATTTACTTATTGTCTACTTAACTCTTTTCTTCTATTTTCCCTTTGCTTTGGAGTACATAAAAGCATTATACTCAATTATATAGCCCATTCCTTATGATCGATTCTTACTATCTTGGACCTTACATACTTTCCTCATATCTTTCCCATATTTCATATTTAGAGTTCATATAATGCTTATCATTAAACTTAATCTGAACCTTATGTCGTGTTCCTTTATTCCCAATTAAGGGTTTCTCATATGAGGCCCCAAAGTTGAATCTCAGATATCAGTTCTAACTGATTCTTAGCTATTTTAATCTTTCCCATATGTTTCAACATCTTAGTGTATGTACATTCTCACTATGATGTGGGTCTAATTTATCTAGAGTCTACTCTTATTATACTGTTAATAGGAGTCATTAGATCCTAGTAACACATCCTACTAGCCGGACCAAGCTAAATCTATAGTCCTAAAGCCAAGATCTACTCATATTTAACCAACTCCTATTAATCTCAATCATGTGGAAAGAATATCCACTTAGGGCAAACTCATTTAAACATAACTTTTGATCTACTTGATACAAAGAATAATAACAATAACTAAATCACTTCATGATACACAACAATAATAAAGAACCATATATATTCTACAAACCAATAATCTAAATTTATACATATAAGAGCATTTCTATTGATCTATAATCAAAGAAGCAATATAAAGCAAGAGTTGTATCACATTCTATGTATAATCTCTTACTTCTTCATTACTTTCTGGTCTCTTAACCCTAAGATTTCTAGGGTCTCTCTCTAGCCCATTCTTATTCTACATACCTAGCCATGGCATCCAGAGAAGAATAGACAGAGTAGCTTGATACTGGTCAATCTAAGTATTCAGATACCGGGCCAGGGCATCCAAATACCCAGACTTCCTAGAGCTATTAACACATCAACTCCTAATACCACACTTATAACTCTAACTTTCTATCCTAATGGTCCCTGACGACTCAGCCTAAGCTCTGATACCAAAGCTGTCACGCCCACATCCCTTGATTTCCACTAATCATGAGATTAGGGCATGACTATGAGGATTTCACTTAATACAAAGTTCACTCCCAACTTTTTCTTTTTATTTCAAACTCTTTATTTTCTCACATTCACTCACATAAACAAACTTTACAAGAGAATTAAACTTTTACTACTCTAATATGATCTCAACATTAATGATACACATTCATATATTCATTCTATTTCACACACTTCTATGTACATACAACATGGTAATCAGATACATTCTCTCTTATCAAGAAACAAAGATATAAAACATTATTTCTAACTCTCTCACATCTATACAAAGACCTAGAATGACAAGGACCGACTGAACTTAACTAAACTCATACTTAACTCATGTGGTAGATCTACTCAGATGCTTTGACCTTCTTCAAGTCCATGTGGTTTCCCTAAAATTTGTTTTGAGTAGAGGGGTGAGCCTACTCACTCAGTGAATGAGAACTTCAAAGAAATAGTCTAAAGCACTGATATAATTACAATTATACCTTTGAGAAACTAATATCAATTATAACAACAGTAATTACTACACTAAGTAGATCTAAAACAATACAGTTAAAATAACAAAGAATGTAAATGTTGCATTTAAAGAACAACTAATATGAAACTATATTCAAATCATTCTTAACTCTTTTTACTTATAAGAAACTCTTTAAATTTATATGATCATATTTTAGCTTATGTCTTGATCATATGCAGTTAGACCTGTCAAACGGGTGGGTGGGTTGGGTTTGGGTTGGGTCATTGCGGGTGCAGGTCTGGAGGGTGCGGGTCAAAAAGATACACTTCTAAACGGGTGGAAGAAAAGCACACCCAAACCCGACCCAGCGGGTTGCAGGTTGCCCGCGGATGCCCATATAAAATGTGTACAATCAACAATAAGTTACCAGTTGCTTTCTTTAAGACTAAAAACAACGTTTGAAACAGCATGTAACTATTGTTTTTATGTCAAATATAGTGCAAAAGAACCAACCAACTACTATGTTTGACGTCAAACTATTTGATTAGTTTTTGATATATGAAAAAGTAGAAACTAGTTGTATGTTGATATAAATTAGGAAAATCGATGTAGTTTTCATAGATAAATATCACAAGAAAAATACATAATTTTGTCATGTAACATTAGGCATTCCTAATATTACAAGTACTTGTTATTGCCTATTGCAAACATAAAATAAAGAGAATACAATTGTTATTGTTAAAGGTAAAGAATTAACTTGTACAAAACATGCAACATCTTTTAATAGGTGTATGTGTATATTATGTATATAAATATATTTGCTTCAATTAACTGGGTCACCCGCGAAACCCGCTTAATAAACGGGTGGGTATGGTTTTGGGTGATTTTCAGCGGGTGGCAAATTTTTCCACCCAAACCCAACTTAAATGGGTCGACCCATGGGCGCCCACAGATTTTGACCCAGTTTGACATGTCTATATACAGTGTACTCTACATATGAGACTCGCCGTGCACTGCGACCACACTGTACAAGACTTAGAGGACACACTCGGGAAATGCTAAGTCTGACTGTTGTCCTGGTCTACTGTAGGAAAACTGGCTCTCTGGCCTACAATGTTCAGGGCTCCTAAGTCTATTATGACTTGATTATATCTTTCTCTTAGACTGATTTCTTTAACTCTGTATCTTACTGACTACTCAGACTACTGAACTGAATTCACTGATAATACTAAATTGAAGGCTTAACATATTATTTACCCTTTTCTTAGGGTATCTCCTTACTCATGTACATATAGCATTTCTCATATATTCAAACATATATCATGTCTACTAAACAAGTATTCTCATTCAAACATTTCACACATATAAACTTGGCAGAGTAGTATATTCAAAACATTGTAATATTCTGAGTAATCATCATACTATGCATGTGGGAAGACAAAAATTCTTAAATAAATAGAATACATGTCAACATGGAACTTAATACACTAAAATCATACAATTGAACTATTAAGCATCAACACATCTCATACTGAGAACCTTGATATCACAACACTTGATTCATTGAACACCCTATCCTTAGGGTTTCATTTACCTCTTTCACTTATCACATGGCAACACCCTATCCTTAGGGTTTCGTTTGCCTCATTCACTTATCACATGGAAACACCCTATCCTTAGGGTTTCATTTGCCTCATTCACTTATCACATGGCTCTCATAAGGATTTCATACGATGTAAACATTCACTGAATAAAGACTGCTTTCAACAAATCATATACAATCAATGTATGTATGAAACCTTAGAACTGAGCTGAATTTAGGTTTTCATGCCATTCACTGAGATATCATGCATCAAGAATAAGATTGAATAATTAAAGTCTATTATGTCAAGATAAACACTTCAAATGAATTTCATTATATCTATTCGAAAATTTCCAACTTTTCACTCATCTAGGGTTTCAACCCTTTCTACTGAGATATCAAGAAAACACTATTCACATCACATGAAATCCAAGGTAGTATCTGACATGTATGTACTATGCATTCAGATAACAATCATTCATAATCAATAAGATCCAGATAGACAAATTTCTCTATTTAATTTTACAACAATTTCAATCATAGCCAAAAATCCTAAATTCCAGGTTACTCTTGTAACCTCTGTAAATACTTAAGGATTTATCATTAAGAGGGATTGCATCCATTTCATATATGATTTTATCATCTGAAATTCATAAAAACATAAGAAGAATCCATTTCATATCATTTTACAAAAAAGTAGATCAAAAGGAAAATATAGGGTTTGATTGTCGCATATTGAGCAAATTAAAGATTATGGATGAATTAACCAAATTTTGTGCAATATACTATTTAAAGGAAGTTCCAACTCACCCTAAGGTGTGAAAACACCTTAAAAACGAAGATCATCCCTAAAAATCTCAAAGTCATATCAAATCCCTAGCAGTTCACCCAATTCTTCTTCCTTTCAACTAAGAAACCCTAAAAATGAGGAATTATGAAGAAAGAGTGAGAAAAGGGGAAATTTTGATACCATTTCAAAACAAATCATGGGAGGGATGGAATCTTGACATGTGAGAGAAGATTCACCATGAAAGGCTATGCAAATAAGCTAAACTTACTTGATTTCACCACTCCTCGGACCGCAAAACCCTAATTCAGCAATTCCACCACTTTCTCCTCTCAAACATTAACTCTCCCTCTCTCTCTAGAAGCTCGTTTCTCTGGAATGAATTGTGAATTATGAGAGCTTCTAGTGTGTGTGGTCGACCATATAGAGAAATTGAGCTGCTTGGGTCAATTGCACATTGACCCCTCACTCAACTTTCTCTTATTTCAGCTGAAATTTCTGTTATAAAAAAGTTAATGTAATTCGTTTATTTCAAATATCAAACCTTCTCCAAAAATTATTAGAATTTATAAAGTTATTTATAATTGAGTTATAAAGCATAAGTTAAAATTTGAGATCATTTGGAGTTACCAATAAATAAATAAAAATAAAATAGTGCACTACTATCCAGAAATCTACAAAAATGTCAGTTAAAGCAAAAATGCTTGAGAACGACTGTAATATCTGCCAAAGCCATGGAAGATGGACCCAGAATGGCCGTGCTTCCTACCACGGCCGTGGTGAATTTCTTTCAGCAGATTTGAGTATAAAATTTGGTTAATAGTTCAATTCTTTCAAAACGGTCGTGTGGTCTTGCATGCCCGTGCCACCAATGACCTAGAACGGCCGTGCTACCCACCACAGTTGTGCTATCCAAGCCTCCAACTACTAATTCTATTTTCTATGCCTAACTCTGTCATTCTCTCCCAAATGAGCTTATTCAGTGAAAACCCTAATTTCAGCCGACTAGGGTTTATATATCTCAAATCCTAATTATACAAAGAGATATCATGCTTGGGGTTCTCATTAGGTTTAACATATCATAATTGAGATATCATCATTGATTAGATTTAAGAAACGATCAATCCAATTAAATATGTAATCATCCAGGTAAACCCTAATTTACCAATTAAGCTCAGATGCGGCATAACAAAGTTCCTTTTCAGTAGTCGCGTAGTTCCTCTGAGATTCATTGAGGGTCTTAGATGCATATTAGATTACATAATATTTCTTCTCTATACATTGGCCTACAAAAACACCCACAATGTAATCACTGATATCACACATAATTTCAAATGGGTGATCCCAATCGGGAGCTCTGATGATGGGTGTTGTTGTAAGGGCATGCTTCAGGCTATTGAAACTCTTAACACATTCTTCGTCAAAATGGAAATCAACATCCTTTTGTAAGAAATTTGTCATCGGCTTGGTTATCTTGGAGAAGTCCTTTTATAAACCGTATGTAAAAGCCAGCATGACCAAGAAATGTGTGAACCTCTCTTACATTTTTTGGGATAACTAGTTTATAAATCACTTCAATTTTTTCTCTATCTACTTCGATCCCTCTACTGCTGACTCTATGGCCACGGACAATGCTTTCCTTTACCATGAAGTGACATTTCTCCCAATTTAACACAAGATGTGCTTCTTCACACCGTTTAAGGACAAGGGAGAGATGCTTCAGATATGAGTCATATGAATCTCCATATACGGAAAAATCACCCATAAAAACTTCGATTATAGTTTTAGTGAGGCCAGCGAAAACAGTCACCATGCAACATTGGAAAATTGCAGGCGCATTGCAGAGACCGAATGACATCCTTCTAAAGGCATTTGTTCCAAACAGGCAAGTAAAAGTTTTTTTCTCTTGGTCATCTAGATGTATAGGTATTTGATAGAACCCAGAGTAACCATCGAGATAACATTAATACTCTTGGTGGGCCAACCTTTCTAAGACTTGATCAAGAAAAGGCATCGGGAAATGATCCTTTTGGGTTGCCTTATTCAACTTCCTGTAATCTATGCACATCCTCTACCCGGTGATTTTTTGAGTGGGGATGAGTTCATTGTCTTCATTCTGTATCATAGTAGTTCCACCTTTCTTTGGGACAACATGCACGGGACTCACCCATGGCGAGTCAGATATCGGATAAATGATTCAAGTAGTAAGCAGTTTAATCACTTCTCGACGAACTACTTCCTTCATGTTTGGATTTAGATTTCTTTGATGTTCATTGGTTGGCTTGTGATCTTCCATCATGGGGATTCTGTGCATGCAAAGTGCCTGACTCACCCCGGTGAGATCACCCATCTTGTAGCCAATGACTTTTCTTCTTTTCTTTAATTCCTCTAGGAGTTTGTCTTCTTGTTTGGTTGTTAGGTCGGAATTTATGATGATTGGGTAGATTTTGAGATCATGCAAGAAAACGTACTTTAATCCCTCAAGTAGGGGTTTCATTTCAGGGGCTTCTGGTTTCTCGTTCGGTTCTTCAGTAACATTTACAGCCCTGAGCTCCTCAAATTTGGCTTTAGGATCTTCTTCAACAGTGTCGAGGTGATGAACAAATTTTTTTATTCGTTCGTCAACTGAACTTTCTGCATTTGAATTAGTTAGAGCCACTTCTAAGGGATCTTCTTGTTCATAATCCTCTTGCATGAGGAGTGACATCTGCTCTATGCACTCAATCAAGTAGACTTCTTCTTGCATGCTTGGTCTTCGCATACTTTCAAAAACTTTGAACTCGAGAGTTTCTTTGCCTAGTCTAAGCAGCAAGATTCCTGCTTCAACATCAATCAGAGCTCGTGCAGTGGCGAGGAACGGATGTCAAAAGATGAGAGGGTATCTAGTGTCTTCCTTTATGTCCATGATGACAAAGTCACGAGGAACGTAGGAATATTTGCCTACCTTGATAGGTACATCTTCAATGATTCCCAAGGGAAGAGTCACGGTGTTATCTGCAAGCTGTATGGTCATGCCAGTTGGGAGCAGTTCAACAAACCCTAGCCTTTTACAAAGGCTAAGTGGCATGATAGAGATGCTAGCACCAAGATCAGCCAATCCTTTCTTACATGAAGAGTCGCCGATATGACATGAAATCCCAAAGGATCCTGTATCGTTTTGCTTCTTTGGCATCTTGCTCTGAATAATGTCAGAAGTGGTCGTTGCTAACTTGAATGTCTCATATTCTTCAATTGTATACTTCCTTGTAAGGAGAGACTTTAAGTACTTTGTCCATGCTGGTATTTCAGCCAGCGCATCAAGAAAGGGTATATCAACATGAAGCTTCTTCATAGCTTATTTGAACTTGTTGAATCGAGTGTTGAGCTTTGTATACCTCAAATGAGCTGGGAAAGGTATGAGGCTTGTACACTGGCACATCCGGCTCATGTGTTTCTTTAGTTTTTGTAACGGTAGGTTCTTTAGAACTTGCCTTGTTTCTTTTATCAGCAGTTACTGCCCTTTTTGGTTGAGACTCAGATGTTGTAGAGTCTTGGATAACCATAGATTCGCCCTCATCAGTAATAACCACTGGTATCTCGACATGAGGATCAAAATAATTTTTTTCGAACCTGGTGGTGACAACCTTCAGTTGCTCTGGGTGCTTAGGATTGTTCTCTGGTTGGCCAGTAAAGGCTCCAACAAGTGGCTTCATGCTGGCTGCAAGTTGAGCTAGTTGGGATTCAATGGCCTTCTGATGGGCTTGCTGGTTAGCTATCATAGTCTGCTACGACTGTAACATCTTCTCAATGGCTGACAGCTTGTCATCAGGTGAGATGGGACTGACTTTCTGTCCTTGTTGTTGATAAGGGACTTGGTTTGGATTCTGGAATTGAGAATTATTCTGGTAATTGTTGTAGTTCCTATTCTGAAAGTTACCCTTAAAGTTTCCTTGATTCCCAAAATTTTGTTGTTGGTTATACTAGAATCCTGGTGGGCCTCGTTGCTGATTATTTGGACCAAGTTGTCATGAGTTTTCTGCTCCTGAAGGATTTCTGTATTGAAAACTAGGATGGTTCCTGTTCTGATTCGGATTGTAGTATCCTTGACTAGGGATGGTGTTGACAACATTAAGATTTTCCATTTGACCATTATCTCCTTGGCCATAAACGTTGCTTAGAACAACATTATAAAGAACATTGCAGGCAAGCGTAGAATGATCAGTGCCTTTACATGCTTCACATAACAGTGTAGCTGACTTGATCTGTTCTTGTTGTTGTAGGAGTGAGTGTCTTCTTTCATAGGTAGCGAGGGATGATTCAATCTGGTCTTGCTTGGCAACTAAGAGTTTAAGGGTTTCAACGATAGACTTGTACTCAGGAATATCTTCAACCATAGCTACCTTCAATACTCCTTTGCCTACAGATGTATCCCAATTAGCTTGATTTTTAGCTCCAAGGGTGACAACCTTCCATGCACTATCATAACTTTGACACATAAAGTTTTCTCCAGATGAGGAGTCTAAGAACCTCTTGATATCGTCTTCCACACCCCTATAGAAAATCTCAATGAGTTGATTCTTAGGAATGCCATGGTGTGGACACTTGCGCAGAAGCTCTTTGTATCTTTCCCATGCTTCAGCAAGGGATTCTCCAGGGACCTGAGTGAACATTGTTATTCGACCCCTAATTTTGTAGGTGAGAGAAGGAGGATAGATCTTTTCCAGAAAAACATTTTGAAGTTGCTCCCACGTGGTGATGGGTTCACATTGCAAGGAATTATACCAACTTATGGCTCTATCAACAAGAGAATACTTGAAAAGATGGAGTCGGATGGCATCGTCAGATACTCCATTTTGCTTTGTCATAGCACATAGATCAGTAAACCTCAGAAGATGTTCCTGACTATCTTCTCCTTGCTTACCATATAATGGGCTATTTTGAAGCAAGGTGATCCAATGTTCCCGGATATCAAAGTTTGGAGCGTTGATGGGAGGAGGTTGCACTGGGTGATGAACATCGACAACTTTAGGGATTGAGAACTCTCTAAGGTCTTTCTGCAATTTTGCTTCTTGTGCTGCTTCTTGAGCTGCTCGGATCTCTGTTTCAACTACAACTCTGGCTTCTTGCATAAGTCTATCTCTTTGTGCATCCAGGGCTTGAGCAACCCTTCATGCTATTTCCTCCTCTTGATCCGTCCTTGCTTGGTTCTCTCTATTCTGACGACAAAAAGTTCTGTCTATCTCAGGATCAAAGCTAGTAGTGAGACTGAGACTTTTTGAGCGGTGCATGCACTAGTCTTTGTTGGTACATGGGATGAAAGGATTTTTCAGAAGTGAGATTGACAGAGTAGAACCAAATTCAAGTGAATGATCAATTGTATCAAAAGAAAAAGCAAAAACCTAGATTAGCCTCAAATGAACTAGATTTGACTAACTGATTCCGTTGTCCCCGACAACGGTGCCAGAATTTGATGTGGTTTATTATCGCACTAACAAATTCACTCATGGTTGAAATCCCTGAGCTTTTACCAAAACCTTGTGCAATAATACCACCCGCAAGCGGACGAGTCTTATCATAGTATAGTTAAGGATTGAATCCCAAGGCACATTGTTTTTAAGAATCGTTGCTAGTCAAGACTAGTTCAAGTAAGGCTAATATTTAAAATGATCGGTTGAATTGAGGTTAATTAAACTAAATATAGGAAAGTAAAGAGTAGAATTAAAGTTGATCTAGATTAATGATATGGAATTTCTGGGATGATACTAGGTTTCACCACCACTACACATGCAAACACATCCAAACATCAAACATCCAGGCAAGATATAACTATTCAAATAGAACTGCTGTGAACCCTCCCTGAGGGATGTTTAGGTTTGCGTAAGCATCACCTTAGGCATCATATGTCTCGTTGCCATTCAGATCATGCACTTACGGTTCTGACGATAAAGATATCCAACTGAAGCTGTGGCCCTCCCTGAGGGATGTTTAGGCACACATAAGTGTCACTGTGGGCTAGATGGCTCATCCCCTCATGAATCATACACTTATGACCTCAAGGAATCCCTTTCTATTTCTAGTCAGGGAGTCAACCATGCTAATCGACAAGCAAGCAGGTGATTAATCTACAAGCAAACATTGACGATTAATGACAACTATACAGATATCCAACTGAAGCTGTGGTCCTCCCTGAGGGATGTTTAGGCCACAGAAGCATCACTGTAGGCTAGATGGATCGTCCCCTCACGGATCATACACTTATGACCTCAAGGAATCCCATTCTATTTCTAGTTTGGGAGTCAACCTTATTAATCGACATTCTTCCCTACATATAGAAATTCTCGCAACATAGGGAAGAACAAGATAAAAACAAGCAGGTAATCAGTCCACAAACATTAACGATTAACAACGAAATGAAAAGTTATATACATTGCCATGGAATGTTTAACAAGAGAACATGCTTGCATGGGCAGCAGGGCTAGTCCCCACACCCCAGCGAAAAGGAACTACTCACTTATGATGTGAGAAACAAGAAGAATAAGAGAGAGGGAAGGTTCCGCCATGAGCATGATGCAGAAGGTAGTCATAGCTCGGTGAAGATGATGCGGTCTTCTACATTGTGTCAGAGCAGATCTGGATGTGGAGGAAGAACTACCAAGGCAGACCGGGCGGATCTTCTTCTCCACCTTCTTTCTCATCTTGACCTCCTTGCTTGCAGCACAAGAAGCAGGTGAAGTGGCAATGGTGTGGATGTATGTAACGACCGTCTCGTGAAAGCAAGATTAACTAATGCGGAAGCGTTCATTAAGTGGCGGATTACCAAAAATCACTAAAAATTAAAACCTTTTTATAAAAAGATCCATCAAGTAAAAACTTTCTCACCTAGAACAAAAGTAACACAATTACATTCTTGTTCACAGGTACATATTCTGTATCATCTCCTTTTGAGAATTACAGGCATTAACTATCCTGTCAAGCTAAACACAGACAGTTCAAAATCTCGAGGCATTGAGCCAAATCTCAAAAGCACTAATTACTACTCCGAGGACCTGAGAGTACAGAGACGACACATAGGACTTTATATACATCTATACATGGCATAAAAAATAGTGTCTCCACCTAAGACTTCACTACTGTTACTTCTGCTGCTGCTGTCCTTCCCTTACTGAAGGGTTTCTGTCTCCTCGTCTGCGACCACCTAAAAATGTAGTTCCCACAGGGGTGAGACAATTGTAAATTGCCCCAGTGAGAGATATAACTCTCCGCCAATAACATTATTATTGCAGCTTAAGAAGATAAATATGAACAGAGGAATCATATTTGCTTAATAGTAGTTAATTCAATGTCTATCAGATTAGAATATTAATCTTATTCAACATTGCAGCTATAACTTGAAAGAGCATCATATCACATATCCATTAGGGAATATGAAGAACATGTATAACATTTATCCACTACAGAATCATTATCACAACATTAACTCTCTTCAGGCTTAGATCATATATCTAAAGCCTGGCATTGTCATAGTGGAGTCATGGCATGTAGCCACACTCTTTTCTCAGAGTATTGGGATCTCAATCCCTCAACTCATCAAGTACAATTCCACTTCTTAACACATTCATCATTATGATTATAGAATCTGGGTATTTAAACCCTTATCTCATCATACAACACTTGTTACCACTTATTAAGTAACTTCATACCTTCAGGTCATCTGACCAATGACATTATAATTCTTGCTACACAAAGTATTGCACATAGTTCACAAAGCTCATATCACCTCTTAGTACCCCTTAATATGCAACAAGACATATGAAATCTTATAAGGTCTATAGAACATTTTCAGTATACATAACATCATAGGCCATACCTGGCTATGCTCATCTTCTCATCATATCTGCATGATTAGTAATCATGATGCAATTACATATCAATACCATGCAATACAAGGGTTATCTTATTATATTCATAACCCATTAGTCTGTATAAGAGCTTCACATAGAATTACTATGTGTTAGAGCTTCACATAACACCACCCTGCATTAGGGACTCACATAGCAATCACCCTACATTAGAGATTCACATAGCATTTACCCTACATTAGGGATTCACATAGCAATTACCCTACATTAGAGACTCACATAGCAATTACCCTGTGTTAGGGTTCATATAGTATTACCCTGTATTAGGGTTCACATAGCAAGGAATCATTATGGAATAATAAGTATTTTAATCATACTTCATTATTCTCATCATTTATCAACACACAACATGAAGTTCTCTTTCATCTTTGCCAAACTATGATTACATCATAGTTTATAGGTTTGGATTAACCCTTTTCATAAGGCATGTTGGCCTACATTCAACAGGGTACATTTCATCTCAATGTAACCATTGACATGACACATCTCATGTGTTATTCATCCAATTATATTGGACTTATAACACATCAAGGTATACCAGTATTGGGGTGTTGGATGTGATATTTATCATATCTTGATGTATCACTTCCCTCAACACCTTTATCTTACTTGAGTTTCATACACTTAGCTTGTATTAGGGTATTACCCATCCTAATACTGTATGTACCAGTTCATCACATTTATCCTGTAAGGTAGTGATCATTAGTCACTCACTTAGAATATACATCCATTGCCAATACTAAGATTCATCCATAAGTTAGGAATTAACAAAAAGACCATATTAGGTTCCTTTCAAATCAACTAAAAGTTAAGCATAGAGCACCACGGCCGTGCAACCAAGAATGGCCATGCAAAGGTTAGTCACTACAGCCGTGCTACCTTGCACGGTCGTGCAAAGTGAAGCCACCACGGCTGTGTTACCTTGCACGGTCGTGCTACAAAAGATCACCACATGAATCATATTCATATATGAATTCTATTCTTTCATCCTTTCAACTTGATTAGGTCACATCAACCCTTCAATCAAGTTCATACAACTATGATTAACATAGTGTATCAAGTTATTGATCCTATAAGAAATTAGGGATTCATCCCTTAATTAACACTAATCACTTAGGTACTATTAGGGTTTCAACCTTTGTACCTTCATTGATTATCATTACTAGTCATCATTGGATCAATAGAACATTTATCATCTTAATTCTCAAAGATTCAATCACATTGGACCTCCATTACATAAGGTATCCAATTGAATTAGGGTTTCCAATGTTGATTCCTTCAATCATTGAATTCATGGAACCAATCATCAATTGGACCTATACTCATACTTCAATTGAGTTTAATAGGTCAACCTTCAACTGATTTGACCCTCAATTGACCCTCAATTGGTCATCAATCAGGGTCTGATTCAATTGAATTAGGGTTTGGAAACGATGATCCATCAACACTAATCAATGCAAGATTGGATATTTTGAAACCATTGAGCCTTCATCCAAATTGGGAATGACCTGACCCCAAATGGTCTTGAGGTCGTTTGGATGCCCTCCAAACGGTCTTGAGACCGTTTTCCCATCATATCATCAAAATCCAAGTCAACCAATTAAGGTTTGGATCATTGGATTAATCACCAAATCAACAATTGATTACACTTCAACTTAGTGACATTGGATCTTCAATTGCTTAGCCATACTCAACCCTAGACCTCCAAACGGTCTTGGATGACCCCCAAAAGGTCTTGAGACCGTTTGGATGAGTCCCAAATGGTCTTGAGACCGTTTGGCTCATCCAAACCTTGGATTCTAGTGAGATTCCATCAAGGTTTAGTCTATTGAGTTGATCAACAAATCAACACTTAATTGCAATATGATTTGGTACCTTTGGACCTTTAATTGGTCAAATATACTTAACCCCAGACCTCCAAACGGTCTTGGGTTACCCCTAAACGGTCTTGAGACAATTTGGGTGATCCCCAAACGGTTTTGAAACCGTTTGGGCCAATCAACCCAAAACATCATCTCAATCACTTGCAAAATCAGCACTTAGCCGATTAGGGTTCATACCACCTCTTTGGATCTTTAAACACATATCCATACTTGACCCTAGACCTACAAACGGTCTTGGGTGACCCCCAAACGGTCTTGAGACCGTTTGGGTGATCCCCAAATGGTTTTGAAACCGTTTGGGCTAATCAAGCCAAAATCTCAAATCAACTCATTGGAATTTCAGCACTAATTCCAATTAAGGTTTGCCCAATTGATTAGCCTTCAACTCATGATTCCTTGGGAATTAACCCCTAAAATTTGGTGAGTAATTAACCAACATAATTAGGAACAGTAATATCAAACGTTCAACCCTTGGTCGACGCACTCAAACGGTTTTGAAACTGTTTGCCCAAAAAGGTCAAGTTAATCAGGTTGAAAATCAGCACTTAATCCAATTAGGTTTACCTAATTGATTTGCCTTCCACTCACGACTCCTTTGGAGTTAATCCCTCAAATTTGGAGGGTTATCAACAAACATAATTATGAACAGGAATCTCAAACGGTAAACCCTTGGTCAACCATCTCAAATGGTTTTGAAACCATTTGTTCCCAAACGGTTTGGTGAAACCGTTTGGTCCAACCAAACTTTGAAACCGTTTGCCCAAGATATTTGGAGAGGTGTGTGCTTATTATGATGTCATCATAATAAAGCTCCAAACTCATGAAATCTACTGTGATATCCATGGAAATTGCATCAATCAACCAAAGTTAATTTCAGAAATGTAGAAATGTTCACCAATTGATAAAGAATTGATTGCAATAATAAAATTAAGGGTTCAAGTTATAAAACCCGCCTCCAATTGAGCTCTAAAGCTCCAAGATCACGGCAAAAATGGTGAATGAAGCTCCCTTCACTATTCCAAGGGTCGTCCTCAAGCTTTGAGTGAAAAGAATTGGTTAGGATTGAAGAGGAGATCAAAATAGGAAGGAATCCATAATTTATTTTCGATTTCCACCATGGAATCAAGGAGAAATGAATCAAGAACCTAACCAACAGGTTGGGAGTCGTCCTACTTCTCCTCCCTAGCTCCTTGGTCGGTTTTGCAAGCAAGGGGAAGAAGGAATTCCGAAAAGGCCTTGGTTTGGGCTTGGAAATGGCACTTTTATAAGGAAATTGATGAGAGAGAAAATGCCTTATTAAAATGCATTTAATCCCAAAAAGATGGCCGCCTCTTCCCCCCTTATCTTCCTTAGGGACGAGGCTATCTTGTTTGACTCTTATTCCTCTCAATTATCCATGATTTAAAGAAAAGAAAATCAAGCACCTTAAATCATATTATATTAATATCCATATGTGAGTGGATATTTCTTTTTCATATAAAATTGTGAGTGAGTTATCCACTCCCTTGGATATGCTCGTGCCTTTGCAAGGCTTTAAGCTCATCCACACACATCTGAATTCAACCATTTTAATTTTGGTTGAAGGCCCTTTAATTAATACATTCATTTTTTCCCTAAATTAAATTAGGGTTTCACTTATGATTAAATCTTGATTATTTTAATATCAAGATTCTCTCTCCTCCAACTTAATTAAAATGAGGCTCCCCTCTCATTTTATTTTCTCTATAGGATGACAAGAAACATTAAGGACCTTATTGAGGTGGTAATTTGCATATTGAACCCTAGATTTTGGGTAAATTGCACTTTACACCAAAACTAGGTTTTTATGCACAAGGATTGCTTTACAAGCTTAATCTTGGTGCCCAAGCTTGTAAAAACCATACCACTACATCATATTCATTCTTATGATGTATAAACATCAGAGGAACATATTATCATGTAACATTTGCAATTTAACCCCTCAACTTGGGTAATTTGCACTTTAGTCCAAAATAAGCAAACATTGCTTCAACATTGTTCAAACAGGACCAAAATTGAAACATAAGTTTCTCATGAGCCCTCATTACTTTTCCCAAGATAAGATTAAGCATCTACTCAACCTTATTAGGAAAAACATCTAGGGTTAACACATAACCCAGGTCAGGGATGTTACAATGTACGTGGGATCGAACCTGAGTTTAGGCATCCTGGGTCCGATGCCCCAAATGAGGACCCTGCTGGTCCTATTTATAGGCTTGGGTCGGGTCTTTAACGGTTTGGGGACTCTCATACAAATGGTCTTGGAGACTGGTTAATATCCTCAAAGTCCTGTATACTGACCAAACGGTCTGGAGCAACCAATCTGTGCTGCCAATCGGTCTTCATCTTCACGGTCTTGCTTCCTCGCTGCTTCAACCAGTCTTGACTTCTAACAGTTTTGACGTGCACCCAAATGATCTTGGGCAATCGGTCTTACGCCCAACCGGTCTCGTGGCCTTCACGGTCTTCAGGTCCTAATGGTCTTCACGATCGTTTGCTCTGATGCATCCAAATGGTCTAGGCCTCCAAATGATCTCGCGTTTCATCCAAACGGTCTTGGCTACGAAATGGTCTCTACCCCAACCGGTCTTCGGCGGCCAAACGGTCTTCGGCGGCCAAATGGTCTTCAGTGTCCAAACGGTCCTGTCTGATCAGTTTTGGAGATCAATTTTGCTTTCATGGTTTTGTTTTTCAATTGGTTTTGGTGGTTGATCGCCCAAACGGTTTGGAGACCCTTTGCTTCTCACAGTTTGAGGATCGTTTGGGCTTGTGTGGTTTCAAGCCCGTTTGCAGCCCATGTGGTCTCAAGACCGTTTGCTGGTCGCATGGAGGATCACATAGGTGAAACCATTTGGAGAAAGAAGAGCAAACCATGTGGATGCAAACCAAATGGACCAGATCGTTTGGTTAAGACCGTTTGGTCAAGACCGTGGTTGAGAGGATCTTGAGTGAAGGTGAATTCCAGTTGATGGTTGAACCTCACCTTGACTTGCATGATCTACATGAAATTCATATAAAACTAGTTAATAACTTGATAATCTGATCAACCAAGAAAAATTGCACATTGTAAGATTTAAGGAGATGAAATCAAATGTATTTAGTTGAATTGGGCCCAAAATGGCGGCTGAAAACCGTGATGAATTTGGGTTCATCACCAATGGGGTTATTTCTTTGATTGGAGGGTGGTGGGGATGACCTAGAAGTCGCCATGGGCTTTTAGGACTAACATTTGATATACAAGACGTCTCTATGAGATGTCCTCTTGCATGGCCATGAAGCCCTAGTCTAAGGATACATGGAAAGTCCCATAGACCCCTCATGCTTGCCCCCTTCTTTATAAAGCCATGTCTACCCCTTCCCACCTCCCAATTCAAAAACTCTTGCTCTCCTTCTCTTTCCCCCAACTTAGAGCATTGTTTCTACTCTATTTGGCCACGAAGGTGCTGTCCCAAGGTAAAAAGAGTGCTTACCTTGGTGAAGAAGGCTCCTAGGGTTCCAAATTTACTTTATTTAGGGTTTCTAAAGCTCCTTCTTGGTGATTTCGACCAAAAATAGTAAGTTTCCTCTTTTCCTTCCCCGTTTTCATGATGTTAGTCTTCCTATCACCTTTTTATAGGTCAGAACCATACCTTCCAAGGTGAAACCCCTCCTTGAGCCTTACACATCATCTCCATGTTCTTTTGCTAGGGTTTTTCACCTCTAAAGTAGAGAAGGTACTTCTTGCTCGAGATAGAAGCTTTATTAGAGAAACCAACCTCACCAGCTTGGGAATATTTTTGCTTGAACTTGTCCACCTTCCCTAGAGGCAAGTTTTGTTAACCCCCTTCTCATATATTGCTCACTACATGCTTAAAAGTCATGCTTCTATGTTTAAAATCGATGATATCCATCTCTATTGACGATGTTCTTCTAGGGTATTGGTTTCTTGCTGTTTTACCTTCTCTAGCAGCTCTAGTTTGGTTATATATACAACTCCAACCCTGATCTTGGGTCAAATGGTGTTTTTTTTTCTCTCTCTCTATCTTTCACTCTTACTCTCTCTCAAAGATTTCTGACTTGTCATTTCTTGATTGGTTTAAATTGAAAAATTCATATATTTTAATCCGTTTATCCAAATTTGGCAAATAAATATATTTTGGAATAAAAAAATTAATATATATCTAATAAAAATATTTCCAAGTTCTAATTTTGAGGTTTGATGAATGGCGATTTTTGTAAAATGAATTTAATGCATAAAATCCATAAAAAGTACATCTTAATCATCATAACACCATAATTAACATAAAAATATGTTTTCTCGATCAAGAGAACCTAATAAGTTCATTGGTGTGGTTTTTCAGAATCTAAATTCGAGTTTTGCTAAAAAGTTCTAAAATTAGGGT
Organism: Alisma plantago-aquatica; assembly: GCA_963693085.1. Lineage (NCBI taxonomy): Eukaryota > Viridiplantae > Streptophyta > Magnoliopsida > Alismatales > Alismataceae > Alisma > Alisma plantago-aquatica. The sequence continues at coordinate 398,527,267 of OY856414.1, read as the reverse complement.
TTCTATACATTAATGTGCATTATGTACTCTAATACATGTTAATACATTGAAAATAGGCAGAGGAACTTGGACTCAGTTAAAGTGGTGAAAGTTAGTATTGATATCAGTAAGAGAGGTATGTGCATTCCTTAAACCCTAAGTTGGGATATTTGCAAACCAAACTGTATATTTCCCTAATGAGGCTTTCATGAACCCTATTCCCTCTATTCATGATTCTTTTGTTAAATTGCCTCAAAATCAGTAGTGATATTCTTTTATTTGGGGCTTGTACCCCACTTCAATGTTCTAATTGATATGATGATTTACTTGCCATGATTTCTTTTTAGCACGTTGATTTCATGGACCATTTAGCTATAGTAGTGGTACTTATGTACAACCACCCATAGATAGGGCATGTATTAATTCGCCCTGGGGAATGTCTTATTCTCCCCCATAAAAATATGTGTAGGTGATTGGGAATGTATTAATTCTGCCCTTGCCTATAGGTTGAGGTCCGGTAGGTACCTCAACCCTACTAAGTTAATGTAGTCAATATTAATCATGCATGCAAATATTCTACTATTTTCTTGTTATGGAAAGCATCTATTTGATTATGCCTCATACTCTTGTTTTCTTCATCTTATGATGAAATCTTAGCCTTTACTTTCATGTTATTGCTTATCTTTTGTTCTTATTCATTATTTGACACATACCTTGATTCTCTCTCTTATTGGGTGATTTTCCAACCACCCAGTCTAGATCGAGGTGTTGAACATGATCAAGGAGAACATAGATTCCAACATGGACCTAGTTCTTGGAGATGTTTCTTGGAGACAAATTTGAAGTAGTTTACACTTCCCTCAACTGAGATCCTTATGTTGTATCATACATGTAAACCCTTATGGGATATAATGATGTACTTTTGTAATCTTTTGTGAAAATTGAATATAGTCATTTGTTTAATTCTGCTGCTACACTTCGGTCATTTTGGATACCATTTATTAAAATTTGAAAGTTTTACACCTATTCCAACATAACTTTGAGTGTGTTCGGAATGGATGTTTTATTCTTCAATTTTTTTAGTAGGGAGTGGATCCCCTCTCGGGTCCCACTCCTTACAAGGAGAGACCTTCAGATATACCTTGTTTCCCACTTGAAACTCCAAGGGTCTACGACGATTATCCACGTATGACTTCTATCTGTCCTATGCCACTTTCAACTATTGTTGTATCACTTTAATCTTCTTTGTCATGTACATCACAAGCTTAGGACCGAGAAGCTGATACTCACCTATTTCGTACCAACACAACAAAGATCTGCAACATCTCCCATACAAAGACTCATATGGTGCCATGTCAATACTAATATGACAAATGTTGTTGTAGGAAAACTCTATCAAACTAAGATGTACATCCCAACTTCCTGAAAATGAAAGAACACATGCCCTGAATAGATCCTCCAGGGTCTGGATGGTTCTTTCAGATTGACCATCTATCTACAGGTGGAAAGCAATACTAAACTTTAACTGCGTACCCAAACTGGTGTGCAGTCGCTCCCAAAAGCGACTTGTGAACTGAGGACATCTATCAGACACGATAGTAGTTGGAACACCGTGCAAACACACTATCTCATCCACATAGACTTGGGCAAGCTTCTCAACAGTGAATGTTGTCTTCACGAGAAGGAAATGTGCTGACTTGGTCAACCTGTCAACGATCACCCAAATGGAATCATAACCTTTGGTTGTCCTAGGTAGGCTAACCAAAAAGTCCATAGTTACATGATCCCATTTCCACTACAGTATAGGCAACTGTTACAACGTTCCTGCAGGCTTCTGATGCTCAACTTTGACTTGTTGACATACTGCACATCTTGCAACGAACTCAGCTATATCTTTCTTCAAGCTTGGCTACCAATACATATCCTTCAGATTATGGTACATCTTGGTATTACCTGGGTGCATAGCATACATAGACGAATGAGCCTCTTCCAACACCATCTTCCTCAGGTTATCAACATCAGGAACCACTATCCTGTTATGATAACAAATTGTCCCATCCTTTGATTCATGGAAGCCATCATGCTTATCACTACCAAACTCTGATCTAATCTGTTATATCACAGTATCTGTGTATTGAGCTTCCCTAATCTGATGTCTCAACATAGGATTCACTTGTAACTATGCCAA
>OY856414.1:398495100-398517600 GCA_963693085.1 Alisma plantago-aquatica | reverse complement strand
GCTATAAAAAGTAACCATCCAACACTAAAAGTAATACTATGACTTAAAAAGTAACTATATGGTACAACAAGTAACTATATGACACTAAAAGTAACTTCATGACACAAAAAGTAATTGTCTGACACCGAAAGTAATACTAGGGTATAAAAAGTAACTATATGTAAAAAAAGTAACTATCCGACATTGAAAGTAATAGCATGACAAAAGAAGTAACTATCTGACATTGAAAGTAACACAAAGACATAAAGAAAAACTATATGGTAAGAAAAGTAACTATCTGGCACTAAAGGTAACACAAAGACACAAAAAGTAACTACCTAATTGATAAAGATGGGAATTTTAGCTTTTGTATTGTAGTATAAAAAGTAATAGAAGGAATGAAACGTAACTATTTGAAAGAAATAAAGTAACATCGAGATAGAAAAGGTGACAAATAAGCTACTGAAAATAAGTTTGGTTAAATTATCTTGATCTACTTATTGTTTGTAGTTAGGTTACGCCATATATTGTAAAATTGTTGATTTTCTGGTTAAATTATCTTTCCTCGCGTACATCAAGTTGCAGAGAAAAATACAAATAAGAAAATTATGTTTTTTGGACACATGAGGTTGGCATTCCATCAAAATGGCATCATGATGTTCGGTAGAACACCACCATAGGGGATGGCGACGCCAGACATCATATTTTCGAGCTCGTCCTTGTTCCACACGGCTAGAAGCACATGGTGATGGGTGATTCTGTTCTTCATGTTGTCCTTTGCCGCGTTTCCAGCAAGCTCGAGGACCTCGGCAGCAAGGTACTCGAGGATGGCGGCGACGTAGATAGGGGCGTCAGTCCTGACACGCTGGGCGTAGTGGCCCTTCTTCAGGTACCTGGAGATCCTTCCAACGGGAAACTGGAGCCCGGCCTTGGCGGTCCTGGACATGACCTTCTTCCTCACATCACCTTTATGGCCAGCAACACCCTTAGCAGCCTTTCCGGGCCGAGGGCCGACACCGGCCTCTGCTGCGAGGCAGCAGATGTAGAAGCCGCTGGCTACATACTAGCTAGATTTTTTCTCGCCAAGCGCCTTGGCCTACCTCCGTCATTGGCCGAGTTGAGCTCGCTTTGTCCTTAATTTTTCATTTGCGGCAGCTCCGGAGTAAAACAGAATCCCAAAATTGAAATTGATTTGAAGGGATGTTCATCCACCGTCTTAGAAACCTCAGTTCCACTCTCGCTCCGCTGCCTTCCTTTGCCTTCATCCGCCAGTTGATTGCTCATCCTCGAACACCCCGACCACATGCGACACCCACCCTACCATTCTCCTCCTCCTCCTCGGGAGTCGGCGGCACCACTGGCGACTATTCAAACAGTGGCAACACGGACTGGACTGGTGACTTTAATTACCTGGATGAGTCTGGTGCCATAATTTTCTCCGGTAAGGGCATCCGTCCCACAGAGCCCGACATAGATGGACACTTCATGGCCAGCGGCTTAAAACAACCTCTAAACTACACCGCGACGGCCACCAAAATCGCAGAGGTTGCGGCGCGTAGGAGGTGGGGGCCAGACTTGGAGCTCCACCTCGACCGTCTCCCTTTCACCCCAACCTCCTCGCAGCTCGATCGTGCACTAGCGCTTGAGGCTAGTGGGCGGAAAGGCAGGATCTTTTTCTAAGGACCGCTAGACCTGCATGGTTAGAAGCAGATCTCCACTGACGGTCACACTTGGCAACCTTCTCTCAGGGTTGGTTGCTCTGATGAATCGCAACAACATTTAGAATGTTAGGTCTAAATTTACAGAGTATGCCACCGTGTTTCCAAGCATGGGTAGGCTAACCAAAATACCCGAGTGGGCATTGAAAAAACTCCCATATATATATACATACATACATACATACATACATACATATATATATGCAGAGAATTCAGACTTCAAATGCAACTCACCAATGATCCCAAGCAGATGCTTGTTAAATGCGGAAGACATATGAAGAAGAATCTTTTGTTTGCTGCCCTTTGCTACTACATTTGGGAGGAGAGGAATGCTAGAAAACATCAAGGAAAGTCCACGAATGCCACAAGTATTGCTGTAAAAATTTGTAAATGCATTAGACGTAGACTATGTATTTAGATGCGTGAGTTGTAATGCTGTCCCGTGTGTATGGCATTGGGCCTACATGTATCTTTGACCCCCCTAATAATTGTTAGGGGGGATGTCGGAATATAATTACCTAATTCCAATATATATATATATATATATATATATATATATATATATATATATATATATATATATATATATATATATATTGGTGTGGCTACCCGTGCTTTTGAAAACACGGTGGCATCAATAGTAATTATTCTGCCCGCACCGCCGGACAACAGGTACACATATCACCGAAAACAAGTCTCTTGAACCAGGCGTCTTTCTCCTCTGAGTCTTCCGTCACCAGATCCTCTGCGCTGATGTCGTACGCCTTAAGGTAGCCCCACCTTAACGCCAAAGTTGGACGGGGTTTCAGTACTGCCCTTGCGTAGTTAGTCAATAGCCGTTGTAGTTGGTATGATGACATTGTTCCCCTTCCTCCATATCCTAGTTGAGATTGACGGTATCTACGGACTAGGAGAATCTGATATCTGAAGCAAGATCCGGTAATACTTTCCTACCTATAGCCCATCTAAGCACAAGGCCGTTTAGTTGCTAGGGATCAGATCCACAGATATGGTCGGAGTCCCCTTGTTCCAGTTGACGAGTTCAGAACATTGGTTCTGAATATACTATTAGAATAGGTCATGGAGCTCCAGATATTGAAAAATTCTATATGTACTACTACGACAATGAGAAAGACATTCAAAATTTGTGAATTTGTGGTTGTTAAATGCACCTTCATGATCTCCAGCCTCCGAAGGAGAGGCTTTAGAAATGATTTTACTTTGCCGTCAGGATCATCATTTTTGTCGATTCTGATCTATCTTGCCTCATTAGAAGAAATCATCGACAGGTCGAGGGATGGTGTGTTGTTCCAGCTTTCCGAGTGACAGACAGTAGTTACCTACATCAACATCAACTGCTAGTACATAGTCCGGCTTCTACTTGGTTTTCTCCACTATTCTTATCTGTAGTTGGCATCCTCCCCTTTGCTTCCTTAATTCCCCTAGTTTGCCCCAAATCCGTAAGTTATAATTTCTGGTGTAGTCATTTGTTTCTTATGCCTCCACAGATCTGATGCTTTAGTGCAACGGTGAAAATTTGACAATAAGAAAAAAAATGACATTGGTAGATTCTGTAACACATATCTTGTTGAAGAAACACGATGCTTAATTGTCAGAATGGAATGTTTGGCTCCTAGTAAACAATTAGAAAGGACGTCTGAGACAATATCAAGTTGGTTGGTAAATTATTACGATAAGATTTAATATTTACCAACATATGTTTGGAAACCCAATTTGGTGGATCTACCACGACAGGACTAGTGGTCTTCTGTGCTAGAAATAGCCTTTCATTATTTCCACTAATAACTTAAAAGCATGTTTAGATACGCAATAGATTTTATGATATTCCAAAAGTCCTCATCAGTGGCATTGCCAAATGATAGAAAACATCTAGTTATATCTCAAATTGATACTGCACTAGAGATAGTCTATGTAAGCAATTTGTTACATCTATCTAAAATTGTCTATGCCTGATAAACTAGTAATTGTCCCATCACATGTCAATTACAGAGATTTGGATCTTGCTGGGCGGCAACCTTTCCCTTTATATTATGAATAATTATCTGCTATACTAGTACCACCATTGACCACTATAATAACTTGAAAAAGACTTTAATCAATCTAGTGAGGTGCTCTCTCACAAAACATGAATCCTACAATCTTACATGCCACATATCTCTTTTCTTTGTAACTTAAATAAAAAAGGATTATATGAAAAACAAAACGGTAGTACAAAATGTATAAATCAAATATCTACAGAACATAAAACAAACAAGTATAAAATGAAGGCAGTTGCCGTGTCTGGTGCAGTTAGTTTGCAATAAATAATTGAATGACCTGCTTTGTACTATGATCATGTACTGCATCAAAGGCCATGTAGTCTGTGTTAAAAGATATAATCAATAACATACATTGATTGGATCCTCATGGATAACGATCTGCAATATATAATATGTATGCGCGACAAGACGAAACCAGGTAGATAGAGACCGACCACTCAGCCAGCTATCTACACGAGCTGATGAGCCGATTTGTGGCAATCGTGGTGGTATAAATGGACGAAGATAGTTACTTTTCTATGTGTCATGTTGTTACTTTCAGTATCATATAATTACTTTGTGTCGGATAGTTACTTTTCTTATAATAAATTACTTTTTAATAATGCAAGTGCATTTAGAAGTTAGAGCAAACACACAGACAAAGACATATATATTTATTATTTTTGATGACTCAACTTTACTTTTTGTGTCACATAGTTACTTTTTTATGCTATCTAGTTACTATGTGATTCACATACACTGGTTTCGTCTATTTGACTTACCTTCCTCCACAAGAGTTACTTTACAAAGTATAACAGTTACTTTTTAAATGCACATAATTACTTTTATGTTGCCACAGTTACTCATAGTGCTCTTACATTTACTCTAGGTGTTCTTATAATTACTTTATCGATGACGAGTTCATCTCTTTTATTTGTCAGTGAGTTCTGATATAAATACTTTTTTTTAGAATAGAACACTTGCTTTCGTGTTCATACAGTTACTTACAAAATGTCCCTTTTACTCTGTGTTCCATACACATTATTTTTTTGATACGTGTTTTACCTTCCTCTATTAGAGTTACTTTTACAAAGTATAAGAGTTACTTTTTTGAATCACATGGTTACTTTTCTCTGCCGTCACAGTTACTCTTAGTGTTCTTACAGTTACTCTTAGTGTACTTACAGTTACTCTTAGTGTTCTTATAGTTACCCTTAGTGTTCTTATTGGCATGAAGAGTAGATACAACCCACTGACGGGTCTCAACAAGCACACACAATGCTCATCCTCAGACGACCCATCATCTGACAAGTACTCCATGGGCATGGACATCTGAGGCACCCCACAAATTGGAGGCAGATCGACAAGTACTCCATGGGCATGGACATCTGAGGCACCCCACAAATTGCAGGCTTAAGGGGGTATATAGACAGTGGGGCCGTGAGCATGTGATTTTGTAACCTTCTATGTACTTCACTTGTGTTTGTAATCTATCTTTGTGTTACCTTGTGCTCCAACAGCTATATGTATACTTTGAATATGTTACAAAGAATATGTTCTAATCACTTGTTATTCTTTTTGAAGAATATGTGTTTTTCTTTATGTGCAATGGATACTCTTAGTGTTGTTACATTTACTCTTACAAAGTATAAGAGTAACTGAGTTTGAATCATAGTGTGTATTTTCTAGGCTATCACAGTTACTCTTATTGCTGGTAGTGTTACTTGTAGTGCTCGTTCAGTTACTCGTAGGGTTGTCACAGTTACTCGTAGTGATTTTTTCAGTTACTCATATTGTTTTCATAGTTACTCTAACTACTATTTGAGTTACTCGTAGTGCTTGTTCAGTTACTCACATTGTTGTCATAGTTACTCGTAGTGTTCACAGTTACTCACAAGCTTTTTTTAGTTACTCGTAGTCCTTTTTCAGTTACTCACATTATTTTTTCAGTTACTCGTAGTGTTTGTTCAATTACTCGTAGTGCTTCTTCAGTTACTCGTATTGTTTTCAAAATTACTCGAACTGTTATTTGAGTTACTCGTAGTGCTCATTCAGTTACTCACATTGTTGTCATAGTTACTCGTAGTTTTTTACAGTTACTCGCAGGGATTTGTCAGTTACTCGTAGGGTTTTTTCAGTTACTCACATGGTTTTTTTAGTTACTCGCAGGGTTGTGATAGTTACTCACAGTGTTTGTTCAGTTACTCATAGGTTTGTGACAGTTACTCGCAGTGTTTGTTCAGTTAACCATTACTTGCAGTGTTCAGTTACTCGCAGACTTGTTTCAGTTACTCGCAGTGTTTTTTCAGTTACTCGCAGTGTTTGTTCAGTTACTCGTAGGGTCGTGACAGTTACTCACAGTGTTTTTTCAGTTACTCGCAGTGTTTTCACAGTTACTCTAACTGCTATTATAGTTACTCGTAGGGTTTTTTCAGTTACTCACATTATTGTCACAGTTACTCGCAGTATTGTTACAGTTACTCGTAGTGTTTTTTTAGTTACTCGTAGTCCTTTTTCAGTTACTCACAATATTTTTTCAGTTACTCGAGGGTTGTGATAGTTACTCGCAATGTTTTTTTAGTTACTCGCAGTGTTTTCATAGTTACTCTAACTACTATTACAGTTACTCGCAGGGTTTTTTCAGTTACTCGCAGTATTGTTACAGTTACTCGCAGTGTTTTTTCAGTTACTTGCAGGCTTTTTTTAGTTACTCGTAGTGTTTTTTCAGTTACTCGAGGGTTGTGACAGTTACTCACAGTGTTTTCACAGTTACTCTAACTGCTATTATAGTTAATCGTAGGGTTTTTTTCAGTTACTCGCATTATTATCACAGTTACTCGTAGTATTGTTACAGTTACTCTCAGTGTTTTTTCAGTTACTTGTAGTTCTTTTTCAGTTACTCGCAGTGTTTTTTTAGTTACTCACAGTGTTTTTTCAGTTACTCAACCATTACTCTCAGTTACTCAACCATTACTCTCAGTTACTCAAGCATTACTCTCAGTTACTCAAGCATTACATTTTAGTTACTCAAGCATTCTGTTACTTTCAGTTCAGTTACTTGCATGGTTGTATCAGTTACTCGTAGTGGTTTCAGAGTTACTGTTACAACATTCAAAGCATAAAAGTATTTAAAGCATTCAAGAACATAAGCATTCAAACCGTAAATGTATTCGACACATTCAAGATCAGTTGTACATTCAGTCTTTTTGCAGCACTAATAAATAATCCATTTTAAACAGTTGTACATTCAGCCAAAATTTAAGGGCAAAATCAATATTGTTCAAGATGAGATGTACATCAAGATCAGTTGTACATTCAGACTTTTTACAGCTGTACATTCAAGATCAGCTTTACATTCAGTCTTTTCACAGAGTTTATACATCAGAATAATAGAAGCCTATTATTCAGGCTTTTGATAGTGGTTAAACATCCGAATTACAGAAGCCTATTCTACATTTAGGCTTTTCACAGGCTTTGTTTTGTTTGGAAGAAACCGGACTAACGGGGTCCGTTCCAAATTTCATAATCCTCTAATTTATACCAAATCAATCATGCTCTTAGCAGGATTTTAGATCTTAGTCCAAATTTGACTCTATCTTTTTTATTATTTTGTTTTATATGTCAGACTCAAAAATAGAAATTATGTCCAATGTAATGAGTGCTTTTCTTACCAAACAAAAACATGACTAAATGTGGATCTAATCTGAATTTCGAACCAAAGGAGTTTGATCGGGAAGCTAAAAAGGCACCATCAACTATCCTTTGATAACACGTCAATATAGTTTACTCAGAGGAGGGGCAGGTTTTGCTTATGCGTATGGCAAATAGGAGGATGGAAGTTTTGGAAAAAATATCCATAAATAGATTTCTTGGCTCATTTCAGAATTGAAAACACCAGTTCCGTCCTTTGGCGATGTGGAGCTGGTGCCAGATCTTCCTGTGTGTGCGGTAGGTGACGACACCCATGAGCCAGCCAGCCAGTCTAGTCCCAGTGGTAGACTGAGACTAAGCGCCCGTGCCCACGGCCGCTGCTGGCTAGGTTGCAGCAATCCTACAAATGCGGTGTTAAGTTTCCGACTTCCGCCATAGCCTAAAGGAGTATAGATCAGTCCCCGTGGTGCCGGTGGGGGGCTCCGGCGGCCTGCCTACCTTCCTGTCTATGCGCCTCTGTTGGATATCTCTGCTGCCTAACCTTTGTCCTCTTCCGGTTATTAACCCATCGGAGACGAGAGATTGATTGACAACAACTAGGGCGGCCGTCGACATTTCAATCGGCCTGCTGGCACACCCAATTCTCCCGAGCTATTAATGTTGTTGCCAGAACGGGGAGGTAGAGAAATCCAAATCTGATCATGGGCGATTGATTTAGTTCCCTTACATTTAATTTTTCATTACTCTGCTCTGCTCCACGCGCGCCAACGTGGACATGGCGACAAGGAGACCGCTCGACGGCAGTGATGCGCTCGACTCTTAGCCAGAAGGCAAACTCGACATACACGTTTCGTAACTACGGAAGCGCGATATTTCTAGGGCTACCGTGCGGGCAATGAAAACAAACTTATATATATATATATATATATATATACATACATACATATATATATAGCCGGCAAGGGAATAACCCAGTTGGCGAATTCCGCTGGTCCCCAATGAAGGGACCCAGGTTCGAAACCACACGGAGAAGCATCTCTTGATTTATCACCCTCCTGGGCGTCCGACCTCCGCCACGGGTTATGGGAGAGGGGGATGGAAATCTTTCTCTCTTAATCCCATACATACATATATATATATATACATACATATATATATATATACATATATATATATATATATATATATATGGCTAAAAGAATTGTGTACCCGAGTACATGTAGCTTATATGTACCCACCTTCATTTATGGTGATTATAAAATTATAATGAATAATCCAACCTTATGGATGTGAAGTATACCCCTTAGATAAGATGTATACAAAAAATCAACACAATCTGATATTCATAGATCATCTAAAGAAAGAAAATGTGTATATTTTGATCAACGGTAAGTTGCAGAAATTGCATAAACCATTGAATGATTTGTTGCTATATCTCATGATCTATATGAGATATGGTTATGATTTTTTAAACATGTCTAATCTATGTAGCATTGAATCAATCCATATGGTTAGATTTTATCAACATACTTCACATGTGCTATTTTAATTGTCGGTACATGTAAGTTACATGTACCGGCCGATACACATGCACTTCCTAACCTCTCTCTCTCTTTCTTTCTCTCTCTCTCTCTCTCTCTCTCTCTATATATATATATATATATATATATATATATATATATAGAGAGAGAGAGAGAGAGAGGAGTTGGTGACACATGGGAGATACTAGTGAGGAACATGTAGGACCAATAATATAATAACATTAGCGGTAACCGTGCAAACAACACCTAGTAACTGGTTAAGTAGTAACCAATTCTGTGACCAATTTTTGAAAAAAACATATTTTAGTTTCCTATATATTTTATATAAAATTACATACATATGTATATAAATACTACATTGTTGGGAATTTTTATATATATTTCTGAACACTATATTTAACAATCTAAAACACCCAAATAGTCTATAAGAACAAAAAAAAATTATAGCTATAATATAGTAAACAATAGACTTGACACAGATAAACACCCTGCATACATGATACAACAAAAAAAACCGATCACATGTTTACATAGATAAATAGTAAACAATAGACTTATCATGGATACCCTACTAACTTATTGTTATATGTGCATATCATTAATTAGTCATACATTAGAGCAATACTTTTAATGAAAGTATGCATTCAAAAGTATATAATAATTACATGTAATTTACTTGTATATATTACATCAGTACCCGATATAACAACTTACATACAAAATATGCATTCTAAACTAGAACAATGGCTTACCACAAAATATTTTATGTATATAAGTTTAATATTTTATATCCAATAATACTTGGACCATAAAATTTACTTCAGGTTATAGTTGTACAATAGTATTTAAAGAAAGAGCAAAAAGCAGCCAAAAGTGTGGGGAAAAGTGAAAAAAAGTGGGCTAAGTGGCCAAAAAGTGGCCTTTTTTGTAGAAATGCTAAGTGGGTACTCAACAACAAAATTAGGCTGCTGGTGGTCCTGACTGCTTAACTGGACACTCAAAATGTTTTTCTATACAGTGGGTAGGCCTAATAGACTTGGTGGTTGGCACATGGTCAAAGCAGGAGATGGGGTGGTATGGAAGAGTTGGGTACAGAAAACATTGATGGTTGTGCCTCCTCAAACCCCATGTTTGCGCTATGTTGATTTGTAACACACCATAACCTACCGATCTAGAAATGATGACTTCTTTCACTCATTACAGGACCTAGGGAGGAGAGGGTAGGATGCATTGCGACTAGGTTTTAATAACTGACCTGAGAAGGAAGGATAAGAAGTGGCAATGATGGCTTGCTTTCATGGATACCGTTTCCAAACAAGAGGAGCAGTGGAGTTAGGGTTGAGAGAATGGCTGGGGGAGAATGGAAAGAGAGGAGGAAGAATAAGAGTGGGTGGAGAGGGACATGAGAAGAAGAGGGAGACACATCAGTTATGTGGCTACTCGGTCATCTATAACTTGACCCAGTGCCTGGATATGCGACTGAGGGGGGGGAGGGTGCTGGTAGTGACAACCATTGAGGTAGATGAGAAGAGTAGGGGTATCTATTGTGTGACTAGGGGAAACAAATAAAGGGTGGTAGTGAAATGTAATTAATATATTTGATCTATTAAACTTCGTTTATCTAGAATATTGGTCTATCTATTTCAATTGGGGTGCAAACATATTCAGATGAACTTGAAACTTTGCATGGAAGCTATTTAAGGTGTGAGGAGCGCAATTATCAAATAAATTGTCCTTTTCAGGTCATTGCGTACAATTCAATTAGTTGTATGTTGAGTATATATTTAGTATATTTATTACTTTATTTCACTAAATTAGATAGTTGAAACTCATCTTTTCTCTAATATCCTCAACCAATACACTAAGAAAGCTAATATAGGGTTAACTTAGGGATAAACTCTTCAATTGGTATGTTACACCTACCTTAAAACTTCAAATAAAGGTGTTAACCCTTAACACATGGTGTCATGCATGCCTAATATCTTTGTAAGGGAAAATCATATGAAAAGGGAAGGGATAATTCTAGGGTCAAGGTTTGGGTATGTTAAAATACTTCACCCCTTAAAGAGGATTTTGTCCTTGAAATCAAAACCATCCACATCTTAGTACACTAAGTTATAGTTTCAAACCAATATACATGCATCTAGTTCATTTGATGTAGTGTATCATAGTCTAAAACTCTGTAACACACTTATATCCAAACCCAATGTTACACCTAGATTTAGTTTTACCTTATAAATACTTTACTCATTATTGTCACTATCAACAATATTATAAGTATTTTTTATAATTGCCATCATTTTTACCCAAATTATTAATTTAACTTACTTGCATTCACATTTTAGTTATGTGCAATTATATGTTAAATCTAATTTTAATAGCCTAAGTAACATTTAAGTTAGTCAAGCAACAAGGCTTACTCATTAATCCTATTTAGGTGGAAACTACATACATACACCCTTAATACTAGATGTTACTCACAAAATACTTATTACAACCACTATTTAGTTCATATAGTTCTAAGTCAAGTTACATTCTTAAAGGATAAAATCTTAGTACTACACCCCTTAAAAGCATCAAGATATATCCTAAATAACCATCAAGAGAGATAAGAAGGATATAACAACTAGGTCATTTATACATGAAGCTCCTCTTTACTCCCTACTTCTCCCTTAGTATTAGGGTTTAAAGGTTGATCTAGACAATCATATGGTTCTTCACTAAATAGTTCTCTAGCACTTAGTCGTTTATTGTGACACTGACTTAGTTCCAAAAACCATCGATAAAATCGAAACAACTTTTCTTTTGTACATATAATTTAATAATAAAATAAGTTTTTCAATGAAAACTTTATGATGGAAATCTAAATATGGCGCCAAAATTGATCCAAGAACCAAGTCATATTTAACTCCACCACACTAACCATATACTATTATCCTATCATCACCACATTCCACCTCAAGAGTTTAATTCTTTGAAAATAGAAAGGACATACCAAAATCATATCTATCTTATCGATAGAAGGGGGAAGAAGCTTCTTACTCCACACAGTCACCTCTATCATATCATAAAAAGGCATGACATACACTATTCCACACTTATCTCTAAATTATACCACATCATCTTGAGACATATGATCATCTTACCAATATAGGAATAAATTAGGGTTCCTTATTCACTTAATGGTTTACCACCATGGTGTCATCACAATACAAGGTGAACTATATAGTCAAATTAACCATCATCACGTTCACTAGATAATATAATTACACCATGGAAATGAGAGGGTGAACTCCTAAAAATATTCTAATAAACTAACAACTTCCATCCACCAATCCTCAAGCATGAGCCATAACAAGCTCAATGCGGATGATATCTAGTCCTTAGATCGATGACCTTCATACTATGTTGAAGCACTCCATGTTGAAGGCAAGGCATGCCTAACCATAATCGATCTAGTTTAGATTATCACCTAATATCAAGGTAATCATATCAATCTTAAAACTTACTCCCAGTTTTGTGTTTGTCATTCATGCATGCTCAGTAACCATAGTGGATCTATGCAAGGCATGCTTGAAAAATAACAAAGGAAAGGGGTCTAAGGTGAGAACTAGGGTTAAACCCAACTATGAGTGTTCAAGTTAACTCAAACTTAATAGTGCTCAATCTATCTGCCTAGAGAACAAGAGATAACATTCAAACTCTACAAGGGTTAACTCCTATGAGGTGACACTCCCACCTCCATATAGAGGGGAGATATAATTAGGGTTACTCAAGTCTGAGTCTCAACTACATAAGTAGTTTGTGGAGTGGAAGTGACCAAATTAATTAGGGATTAAACCCTAGTTGGAATTCCACTACTAAGAAATAGGTATATCAACAACCCTAAGGGACACCCACCTAATTAAGGATCTACCTAGGATAACTTGAAATAGACAAGTCGCCGACTACTTAGGCTCTCATACCATTTTGTAAAAAGTGGGACCCAATAGGGTTGCCCACTTTTCATTAAATAGAGAAATGAAACCTTCCTATTCCAAAAATGGAGAAAAGGAGGAATTCCAATTATTTTTTAAATGGCATATATATCACAGAGCATAAAAGTTTTTAAGAAGTGAAAACAAAACTATTATGAAGTTACATGATGATTCATTGACAATTGTTCCTCACTATAAAAGGAGGTATAACAATGTAAAATGTATACATTTAATAAATCTAATCCCATTCAAGACATTACAGAGGTAAACTTGGACATTATAAGCTATCCTTTAGTCTAATACTTGATATAAACTTTGTGCATCCTTGTCTTCTAATGTACCCACACCAGGGTGGAAGGAAACATCACCTAGAACATAGAAATAAGGTATAATTCACAAAGATTGAGTATGTATATATAATAAACACTTTGGGTATTATATTTGGTTAAAAGTGCCATTAGAGATTCTCCCATAAGAAGGGGGCTATTTGCAATTAGGTAAGTTTAAGAGAATTATAAAAATTGATATGAGGCATATGAATTTTATATTACAAACATGGAGAATAAAGTGTCTTGCCATATATCAATTAACCATAGTTTCAATATAAACAATAAACATTTGTATGCATAACAATGCATACTAAATATACCTAAGATAGGACCATAAAACCATAGCATCATGGCCTAAATGAAATAAGGGTGGAAACACACACCCCGACTAGAAATCCTATATAAGTATGATTGTAGATAAATACCACTATTTTAGATATTCTAGTCAAACATCACTAGTACATTTTTGACCTCTGGTGTCATTTTCTTAATTTAAGTTTTTATAAAAAAACTAACACTACATGCCTACAGTGTCAGTTAGTAAAGTACCAACGCCCCTATAGGCCAAGTCTTGTCATTAAGAAAAAAATACAAGTATGACTTTTACTATAATTCCGGTCTTGTTTTGAAGAATCGACGTCTAAGACAGCCCACATAATTCAAACTTTTAGTGAAAATTTTGAATAGGCCTTTTGCGTCGGGCGTACAAAAATCAAAGACAAAACCCTTCTTGGAAATAAACTTTGCCTCCAAAAAGACTCTATCATTGGTTGCTGTCCATAAAAATTGACGCCTTAAGTCACATCCACATCAAAAAGATCTAGCTCCGTAAACATTTAGTCAATTTTTCCTGAAAGAACTGATGATAAAGGGTTCCTGCCACATACCCCATGAAAATATTTTCCCTTAAATTAAGTTATGTCATCGATCTTTTGCTACAAACTGACGACACATGACTTAGCATGGTTGGAATTTTTTTAATATGGATAAGTACATATGTCGCATGTTCGTTGGTGGACAATCGATGACTGAGAGTGAACTATATCATTGGTTTTATTGTAAAACTAAAGACACTTGTATTAGTGAGGTTGGAATTCTTTAATAGGGATAAGTATATGTGGCGTTAGTTTTTGATGGATAACCTACAACATAAGTCAATCTATGTCATCGATTGTGTTGGATAACCGACGACACATGTCTTAGTGAAGTTGGTATTTTTTAATAAGGATAAGTACAACGACATCGATTTGTTGGTGGAGAACCAACGACTAAGCACTTACTATGGCGTCGGTTCTTTTTGGCAACCAATGACTAAGTACTTAGTCATTGGTGTTTGGTAACAACCAACGACTAAGTTCCACTTAATATCATACGTAAAAATTTCTTTTTCCCCCATTCTCTATTTCATCACCCCCAATACCAAGAAACTGTGATCATTTTTTCATTTTGTTGTTGCTGTCATGTTGTTGCTGCCATTATTTCCGCTAGAGCTACCTCCATTTGCCACCATTCTTGCCATTTCTACTTCTGCGGTCTTCCTCCATCTATGCTGTTATGCTTGGGCTGCCAACCACTAGCCACCAATGTAGCTCCTCCTCCTCGAGTCAGTTTCCAAGCTGCTATGACTCCTACTCCTCTAGTGTTCTTCCTCAACCCCCTCCCTTGATCCCCCTCCTCTGGTGTTCTTCTTCAACATGCTCCCCTACAACTGGTGCTCCTCCTCCTCTAACATTCTTCCTTAACCTCCTCTACGTGTTGCTACTCATCACCACTGTTGTGAGCCTCTCCCTCCTTATCATTGTTGGGAACCCATACTAGGGTTTAGGCCATCGATACCATGACTACCATTCCTAGAGAACTTTGTTTCTCATGCTAGTTTTTTTGTTAGGGAAACTTATTTGTTTGCTAGCTTAGTCTTTTTTTTCTTTTCAAAATTGGTCTAGTTGCCAAGTTGAGTATGTTGAATAAGTTGAATATGTTGCTAATGTTGAATTGTACCCTACATGAATGCTGACAATGTTGCTAATGTTGAATAAGTTGATTATTTTGAGTATTGCATGCATTTGCTAATGTTGAATATGTTGTCTTAGATCTATATAACTAGACCTAATCATTACCAAAATTTTAATTCAATATGTATTCACCTAAATACTAAATCCTAATATTCTTGAAACACGTAAACACAAAACTATAAAGCTTGTTGGACTACAAACCCTTTCAAGATTTACTCATTAGGAGTAAACCTTGTATATATAGTCCCCAATTTGGGACTATTCTTGAACACTTGATCTCACTTAGGATGTAAGTGCATAATATGTGTTCAGTTGCAAGAAATTTTGATAGCATTTCCCCATTTGTTCTCTCGGTACATATCTAGGTGGGTATTTGCCCATCTACACAGGTGTACTTGGAGAACTATGGGCAAATACTACTAGATTTCTTAAGACCGAGTACACATTATACACTTACTAGTGAGACAAAGTGCTCAAGAATGGGATCACATTCATCATAGTGAATGCTAATCAATCACTTGGTCTGAATTTGAACATACTTTATTATGAAATTAACTTATTAGAGAACACCTAATTCAATACTTGTTTTCTCTGTGATCATTGAATGGACCGATCATGGATGTACATTTCAAATTGTTGCACTCTGGAGTTCATTACTGGTCATAATTATTTTATAAGATCTGTGGAGGAACATAGAAAACAACCTAGAGATAGATTTCATTTTCCATGTAGGAATTACAGTAACAACTTGAAAGTCGACAATGTTGACAAAATCAAAAGACATGTCATGTGCAATGAGATTATACATGTCTATACATATTGGTACCAGCATGGAGAGATTCCTACTATGAGATTAGTAGATGCTGATATAAGTACTTGTGTTAGAGAAGAAATTACCAAAGATGATGTAGGTATGAACGAACCAACTTTCATAGACATGGTTGATGTTATGCTAGATATTTGTGGGGCAAATCTTACCGACCTACCTTCCTTATTTAGAAACATTGTTCATGATGCTTATAAATCATTACACTTACGTTTTACTAATTTTACAAAGTTGAGCGTTGTGTTGAGATTGTATACTCTAAAGGTTAACAATAGGAGGAGTGACAAAAGCTTCACGTCTCTATTGTATTTGTTGAAATAAATTCTTTCTAAAGGCAATGATGTTCCAATCCACATATGAATTAGAGTAAATGTTGTGCCCAATGGGAATGGAGTCTAATAAGATACATGAATGTCTGAATGACTTTGTGTTATTTCAAAAGGACTATATCAATTTGAAAGTTTGGACAAAATGTGGGGCGTCAAAGTACAAAATGATGACTTTGGGTAAGATCAAAATTATCTCTCCTGCCAAGGTGATTTGGTATCTACATGTAGTATCTTGATTTCAATGCTTGTTTGCTAATACCATGGATGCTCAAAATGTATCTTGCCATGCAGAGGAAAATAAAAACAATGATGAGATCCTACAACATTGCTTGATTCCTCACAATGGAAGAAAATTGATTTATTGTACTATGAATTTGGTAAATAAGATAGGAATATAAGTCTTGGGCTTTGTATTGATGGGATGAATCCGTACAACAATTTAAGTAGCTAACATAGCACTTGGCATGTTATGATTCTTATATACAATCTTCCTTCGTGGTTGAGTATGAAATATAAGTATGTCATTGTGTCCTTGTTGATATCGGCCCCAAACAACCTGGCAATGATATTAATGTTTTTCTTGAACCTTTGTTTGATGAATTAAAGAAACTTTGGGAAAAGGGTGTTGTGACCTATGATGCTTCATGTAGAGAGACATTTCACTTGCATGCTATGTTGTTTTGCACTATTAGTGACTTTCCAATATATGGGAATTTGTCTGGATACAACAAAAAGGATCCAAAGCATACCCTATATGTGAGGAGAACACTGATTCAATATGACTAAAACATAGAAGCAAGATGATATCTTATTCATCAAAGGTTTCTTCCAAAGGGCATCCTTACCGAAGGTTTCACAAAGCATTCAATGGATCAGATGAGGAACAAAGTGCCCTTAAACCTATATTCGGGGAGGTTGTTTATGAAAGAGTAAAAGACTTTGTCAATAGATTTGGTAAGAGATCACAATGTACTATTCCCACATGGAGTGACAAATCATTTTCTAAGAAGAGGTCAATATTCTGGGATCCTCCATGTTGGAGTTCTTTAACAGTTAGGCATTGTACCAATGTCATGCATGTTGAGCAAAATGTCTGTTAATTATACTAGGTAAGACTAAAGATAGATTCAAATCCAGAATGGACCTACGTGAAATGGTTATAAGGAAAGTATTAATAACATAAGTTAGCCATGAAAAAAAACATGCTTACCTCATGCTTGGTACATGTTGTCTAGATAGGAGGGATAATCTTCCAATATCCATAGATTGACATCAATGAAGGATCAGAACTTGATAGGTCTTAAATATCATGATTGTCACACTCTAATATAGTAAATATTGCCTGCTAATATTTGATCTATACTACCGAAGCATGTAAGGTTTACAGTCATCATGCTTTGTTTCTTCTTCAACACTCTAGCAACAAAGTTATTGATCCCAAGCATTTTGATAATTTGCAAAGAGAAGTGGTAATTACCCTGTGCCATCTTGATATGTATTGTCCTCCTTCATTCTGTGATATCATGGTACATCTTTATGTCCATTTGACTAGGGAAGTGAAAATGTTGAGTCCGATTTTCTTGCATTTGATGTATCCTTTTGAGCAATATATGAGTATTTTTAAAGGTGATGTTGGAAATCATTATCAGCATGAAGGGAGTATTATTGAGGGTTATATGTCTAGGGAGGTTATGAACTTTTTCAATGACTTTCTAAGTTGTCATGAAGCTCACTTATGAAAAGAATATTGATCCCTATTCTGGAAAAGGGACTTTAGGAGCATGAGCAAAAGTGATTAGTCGTTAGCTGTGAAAGCAAGCACACTTATATTTTTTTACACAACATTGATGAAGTGGGTATTTATATCACTAAAGATACAAATTTTATCAAGAAATATCCTCCATCCAGTTCAATGTGGTTTTCTAGAGAGCATAATAGGACATTTATTAGGTGGTTTGAAGTAAAAGTCTTCTATCAACTATCTCAAAAACCAAATATTATTGTTGAAAATATTAAATGGCTCACATTTAAACTAAAAATAAATGTTATGTCTTATGAGGATTGATGTAAATGGGTTTTCATATTACGCAAAATGTCAAGATGATAAGAGTGTCATCCAAAATAGTGGGGTCAGCCTTCAAGTGTCTTCATTGTATTTTTCTAGGGTGAAGGATACGAATCCGCATGAAGCTAAAATGTCTTATTACGGTGTCAGTAAAGACATATGAGAGTTTGACAACACAAATTTCATGTTCCTGTCTTTAGGTGTAATTGGGTTGATAACACCAAAGGAATTGTAGTGGATGTATTGGGTTTCACATTAGTGAATTCTGAAATGATTGGAAAGAAGGATGAACCATTCATAATGACATCATAGGCAAAGAAAGTTTTTTTGTTGAAATAGTTGCTAATAGATTATGGAAGCCAAATGATATCTACAAACAGAACATGATCAACTGATACAAACACAATATATGATAAGATCACAACACCCAATAGATGAAAGATTGGAGTAGCATGCAAATTAAAAATGGTTTGTCGTTCTTCATGGGAAAAGGAAGTTCATTGTAGATCCTATAGGTGAAGAAGTACTATGACATGTATGATGAGTCGAGTCCATTCTTAGTTGGATTGCCAACACCAAATGTTGAAGCTAACAATAAATTTTATATGTGAAGATCACACAAAAGGAATATTAATTGATCAAAGATTAAACCAATACTAGAGGCATGTATTTATTTTTTAAATGTTAGATGTGCATTTTACATTCTTTATTATAGTTATATATGTTTCATATGCTACATGTACATTTTACATTCTTTATAACTTATATTTCATTCTTTGTCTACATCTGACTGTGAGATGAGAACCATGACAATGTACACCGTGAGGATGAGCACCATGATGGTGCAAGTTGTATTGTTTTATTACATAGGTGTGCATTTTACATTATCTATCACAATAATTACATAGATGTGCATTTTACATTCTCTATCACTTACATGTGTTTCTTGAAAATTTTAGGATGAGCCTCCTGAGGATGTGCACCTTGAGGATCTTGTTGGCTTTGTAAAGGAACAACGTGATCATGCATGTAAAAGAGGCATCACCTTGATGAAAAGGATAGTAGCATAAATAGGAAAAGGAACGAAGCTGGCTTTTGACTTTGATGATGTAGGAAATTCTATTGAGAATAATTATGATACTTTTATGCAATATCTTGGGGTTATTACTCATAGAAAAGTAGTGATAACAATAGAATCTTAGTATAAAGTTGATCCTTCCATAAAAGACTACATATGGAAGAACATTTGTATGAGATATTCTAATTTGTAAAGATATTCACAATTCTATTTTAAAAATATGCCATTAAGTATATGAAATCTCATAGAGCATCTTTGAACTTTATGAAAAAAATTCATTGTGAAAAGGTGACACAACATTGTGGGAGGGTATTAAGAAATTATAGGACAAATATGACAAGAGAATACATAATGAGAAACAAGAAGAAGAAGTCTACCACTAAGCAATGGGCCTATATTGACCCAAAGGTGTGGGGAGTATATGTTGCTTGAAGACAAACTGATGAATTTAAGGTATTAAGCCTTCTTATTTAAGATACATTCTTATGAATCAAATCATCATCATCATCATCATCATCATCATCATCATCATCATCATCATCATCATCATCATCATCATCATCATCATCATCATCATCATCATCATCATCATCATCACCATCATCACCATCATCATCATCATCATCATCATCATCATCATCATCATCATCATCATCATCATCATCATCATCATCATCATCATCATCATCATCATCATCATCATCATCATCATCATCATCATCATCATCATCATCATCATCATCATCATCATCATCATCATCATCATCATCATCATCATCATCATCATCATCATCATCATCATCATCATCATCATCATCATCATCATCATCATCATCATCATCATCATCATCATCATCATCATCATCATCATCATCATCACCACCATCATCACCATCACCATCATCATCACCATCATCATCATCATCACCACCATCATCATCATCATCATCATCATCATCATCATCATCATCATCATCATCATCATCATCATCATCATCATCATCATCATCATCATCATCATCATCATCATCATCATCATCATCATCATCATCATCATCATCATCATCATCATCATCATCATCATCATCATCATCATCATCATCATCATCATCATCATCATCATCATCATCATCATCATCATCATCATCATCATCATCATCATCATCATCATCATCATCATCATCATCATCATCATCATCATCATCATCATCATCATCATCATCATCATCATCATCATCATCATCATCATCATCATCATCATCATCATCATCATCATCATCATCATCATCATCATCATCATCATCATCATCATCATCATCATCATCATCATCATCATCATCATCATCATCATCATCATCATCATCATCATCATCATCATCATCATCATCATCATCATCATCATCATCATCATCATCATCATCATCATCATCATCATCATCATCATCATCATCATCATCATCATCATCATCATCATCATCATCATCATCATCATCATCATCATCATCATCATCATCATCATCATCATCATCATCATCATCATCATCATCATCATCATCATCATCATCATCATCATCATCATCATCATCATCATCATCATCATCATCATCATCATCATCATCATCATCATCATCATCATCATCATCATCATCATCATCATCATCATCATCATCATCATCATCATCATCATCATCATCATCTAAGCCTCAGTCCCAAAAATGTCAGGGTCGGCTATATGGATCATTCGTTTCCATTCAGTTCTATCATGGGTCATATTCTTGTTGAGATGTAGAGATTCAAAATTCACTTTATAATCTCTTTCCATTTTAATTTAGGCCTTCCTCTTCTTCTATGAACTATGCTTGACTCAATAGAATTACTTCATATAGGCATATATTAGTCTGTTTATGTTGCACATGTCCATACCATTTGGGTCGGCCCTCACACAACTTGTCCTTAGTGCTCACCACCCCCACTTTATTCATGATATAGTCATTTCTCAAGCCATCTTTTCTTTTCTTCTCACACATCCATCTCAGTATACACATTTTAGTCACGTTCATTTTGTTGAGACCCTATTTCTTCACCGCCCAACATTTACTCTCATAGAGCATGGCTGGCCATATAGTAGTTCTATAAAACTTGCCTTTTAATCTGAGAGGGATCTTTTGATCACATAATACTCCATTTAAACCATCCTGAAATGATCATGTGACATATGTCATTTTTGACATCCCCATCTATTTGAATAATATAACCTAATAAACTAATCTATCACATTTTGGTATGTCTACTCCGTCCAACTTGGCTCCACCATACACACTATGAGATTGGTTGAAATTGCAATGTATATACTCATTGTTTCTCCTACTAATCATCAATCCATTTGATTCCAATGCCTTTTGTCAAATTTGAACTTTATCATTCAATTCATCTTTAGTTTCATCAATCAATACAATATCATCAACAAAAAACATACACCAAGGATTAACATCCTAAACATTATTTGTCAACTCAGCCATAACAAGAACGAATAGATATGGGATGGGTGTGGGAACTTGGTGTACCCCAACTATGATAGGAAAAGTTGGTGTCTCTACTCCAAGAGTCTTCACACTTACAGTAGAGATATCATGCATGTCTTTAATCAAGTCAATGTATTGTATTGGCACACCCTTTTTCTTCAAAACCATCAACAACACTTCCATGGATACTCAATCATAAGCCTCTTCCAAATTAATAAAAATTAGATGACGATCTCTTTTGATTTCTCTATACTTCTCCATAAGCCTCTTTATTAGCAAGATACTATCTATTGTTGATCTTCCATGCATGAAACCAAATTGGTTGTTTGATATATGTGATATAGATCTTAGCCTCTACTCAATAATCCTCTTCAAAGCTTCATTGTGCAACTCATCAACTTGATACATCTATAGTTTGTGTAGATCTAAACATC